>CM020507.1:837500-857500 GCA_009823395.1 Thamnaconus septentrionalis | reverse complement strand
AACACTGGAAGAACAAAGTGGATGAAAAACTGAAAAGGAGACACAACTGGTTCACCTTCACAACAGTGTGGCTGTTCAACACCCACATTTATTCAGCACTGTTTTTGTGTGTGTGTGTGTGTGTGTGTGTGTGTGTGTGTGTGTGTGTGTAAGCCTGGCTGCCAATCCATGTGTACATACGGTATGTTCACTTGTTTGCAGGAGACTTAATGTGCATCAGTCAGTGGGTTGTGTGTTCAGCCAACTGGATGTGTGTTTAGTGTATTAGTGCATGTGTGTGTGTGTGTGTGAGAGAGAGAGTTGTTTGTCCCTCTGTATTATCAGGTTGTAGTTGTTTGCACGTCTTTACACTGTGTTTACAGTGTGCAAGTGTAATTAGGAGGTGTGTGAACATTGTGTATTAATCAGTGTGTGTGTGTGTGTGTGTGTGTGTGTGTGTGTGTGTGTGCTCTAAAGCTAGGATTGATGCTATCATTCCCGGGAGTGCTTTGCTATCTCCAGTGTTTCCTCCAGTGTTTCCTCCAGTGTTTCCTCAGTGTTTCCTCCAGTGTTTCCTCCAGTGTTTCCTTCAGTGTTTCCTCCAGTGTTTCCTCCAGTACTTCCTCCAGGGTTTCCTCCAGTGCTTCCTCCAGTGTTCCCTCCAGTGTTTCCTCCAGTGTTTCCTCCAGTGTTTCCCTTCAGTGTTCCTCCAGTGTTCCTCCAGTGTTTCCTCCAGTGTTCCTCCAGTGTTTCCTCCAGTGTTCCTCCAGTGTTCCCTCCAGTGTTCCCTCCAGTGTTCCTGACAGTGTTCCCTCCAGTGTTCCCTCCAGTGTTTCCTCCAGTGTTTCCTCCAGGGTTTCCTCCACTGTTCCCTCCAGTGTTTCCTCCAGTGTTCCTGACAGTGTTCCCTCCAGTGTTCCTCCAGTGTTTCCTCCAGTGTTCCTCCAGTGTTTCCTCCAGTGTTCCTCCAGTGTTTCCTCCAGTGTTTCCTCCAGTGTTTCCTCCCAGTGTAACAAGTGTTTCCTCCAGTGTTTCCTCCAGTGTTCCTCCAGTGTTTCCTCCAGTGTTCCTCCAGTGTTCCCTCCAGTGTTCCCTCCAGTGTTCCTGACAGTGTTCCCTCCAGTGTTCCCTCCAGTGTTTCCTCCAGTGTTTCCTCCAGGGTTTCCTCCACTGTTCCCTCCAGTGTTTCCTCCAGTGTTCCTGACAGTGTTCCCTCCAGTGTTCCTCCAGTGTTTCCTCCAGTGTTCCTCCAGTGTTTCCTCCAGTGTTCCTCCAGTGTTCCTCCAGTGTTCCCTCCAGTGTTTCCTCCCAGTAACAAGTGTTTCCTCCAGTGTTCCTCCAGTGTTTCCTCCAGTGTTCCTGACAGTGTTCCTGACAGTGTTCCTGACAGTGTTCCTCCAGTGTTTCCTCCAGGGTTTCCTCCAGTCTTTCCTCCAGTGTTTCCTCCAGTCTTTCCTCCAGTGTTCCTCCAGTGTACCTCCAGTGTTCCTCCAGTGTTTCCTCCAGTGTTCCTCCAGTGCTCCTCCAGTGTTCCTCCAGTGTTTCCTCCAGTGTTTCCTCCAGTGTTCCTCCAGTGTTTCTCCAGTGTTTCCTCCAGTGTTTCCTCTCAGTAAGCAGTGTTCCCTCCAGTGTTTCCTCCAGTGTTTCCTCCAGTGTTCCTCCAGTGTTCCCTCTTAGTAACAAGTGTTCCCTCCAGTGTTCCCTCCAGTGTTCCCTCCAGTGTTCCTCCAGTGTTCCCTCTCAGTAAGCAGTGTTTCCTCCAGTGTTTTCTTTCAGTGGTCAGTTTTCCAATCTCTGTCTGTCCTTCGGCCTGGTGGTTTCCATGGCAACAGGAGAGTAAACACTGGTGTCTGAGTATGTGCAGTGGAAGTTGAGAGTGGAGAGGGCGGCTCTGCGTGTGTGGAAACACTGGAAGAACAAAGTGGATGAAAAACTGAAAAGGAGACACAACTGGTTCACCTTCACAACAGTGTGGCTGTTCAACACCCACATTTATTCAGCACTGTTTTTGTGTGTGTGTGTGTGTGTGTGTGTGTGTGTGTGTGTGTGTGTAAGCCTGGCTGCCAATCCATGTGTACATACGGTATGTTCACTTGTTTGCAGGAGACTTAATGTGCATCAGTCAGTGGGTTGTGTGTTCAGCCAACTGGATGTGTGTTTAGTGTATTAGTGCATGTGTGTGTGTGTGTGTGAGAGAGAGAGAGTTGTTTGTCCCTCTGTATTATCAGGTTGTAGTTGTTTGCACGTCTTTACACTGTGTTTACAGTGTGCAAGTGTAATTAGGAGGTGTGTGAACATTGTGTATTAATCAGTGTGTGTGTGTGTGTGTGTGTGTGTGTGTGTATGTGTGTGTGCTCTAAAGCTAGGATTGATGCTATCATTCCCGGGAGTGCTTTGCTATCTCCAGTGTTTCCTCAGTGTTTCCTCCAGTGTTTCCTCCAGTGTTTCCTTCAGTGTTTCCTCCAGTGTTTCCTCCAGTACTTCCTCCAGGGTTTCCTCCAGTGTTTCCTCCAGGGTTTCCTCCAGGGTTTCCTCCAGTGTTTCCTCCAGTGTTTCCTCCAGTGCTTCCTCCAGTGTTTCCTCCAGTGCTTCCTCCAGGGTGTCCTCCTGTGCTTCCTCCAGGGTTTCCTCCAGGGTTTCCTCCAGTGCTTCCTCCAGTTTTTCCTCCAGTGTTTCCTCCAGTGCTTCCTCCAGGGTTTCCTCCTGTGCTTCCTCCAGGGTTTCCTCCAGGGTTTCCTCCAGTGCTTCCTCCAGTGTTTCCTCCAGTGCTTCCTCCAGTGTTTCCTCCAGTGCTTCCTCCAGGGTTTCCTCCAGTGTTTCCTCCAGGGTTTCCTCCAGTGTTTCCTCCAGTGCTTCCTCCAGGGTTTCCTCCAGTGTTTCCTCCAGTGTTTCCTCAGTGTTTCCTCCAGTGCTCCCTCCAGTGTTTCCTCCAGGGTTTCCTCCAGTGTTTCCTCCTGTGCTTCCTCCAGTGTTTCCTCCTGTGTTTCCTCCTGTGCTTCCTCCAGTGTTTCCTCCAGTGTTTCCTCCAGTGTTTCCTCCAGTGTTTCCTCCAGTGCTTCCTCCTGTGCTTCCTCCAGTGTTTCCTCCAGTGCTTCCTCCAGGGTTTCCTCCAGTGTTTCCTCCAGTCCTTCCAGTAGCCAGTGCTTCCAAAAGACAGGACCTACAGTATATCAAATGAAGGTGCTGGTCCTGCTGCTGCCTTTGAGAGTTCTTCCAAGCTTTCCCCACTTTCACACCAACAGTACCGAGCGACGTGTGTTTTTGTGCAGCACAGCGCTGAGATCAGCGAGTGTAGCCCTGGATTATTATCCCTGCTAATTCTGCTGATGTGGCGCGGGAGCAGTGTCAGCCACTCCTGGAGAACTGATGCATCACTAATCCTGTAAGAGCCATCAGTGGCTGACACGCCGCTGCTACACGTTCCCAAGTATCGATCAAAGACTGTGAGTCGTATGAGGCCATTTCCCGCTTTAACCCGCCGGAACTCGGCCTTCCAGCCCGACATGACCTCTGTGACCCCGGCCTGATTGAACCAGAACTAATCACAGCCGGAGCTCTGTAGCCATGATGTCGCTAGCGATGCTAAGTTCACCTCCGCTCTGCTATGCTACGCAGCCAGTGCAACCAAACGTGAAGCCTGAAGATCCTGACCCAGACACTGAAGACAGGCGGCAGCAAAATACTCCTTTATGTTCCCTTCCTTCCTTGCCTCCTTCCATCCTTTAAATCAGGAATTTCGCCCACTAGAGGGAGCCTGACTCTGATTCTTGCCCTCCGCTTTATCTTTACTGCAACTTGCATCCACTTCCTGTTTGGAAGTTGATGTCCAGAGGCTCCTCTACTTCCTGTTTGTCCCAGTGTTCCTCTCCATGTTCATCACCACCGTTTTTTTCTACTCCTCCTTGTTTTTCTGTCTCTCACTGTGTGAGCCACAACACTGCCCCCTGCAGTTCTAGGCAGGCACCGCTCTGGTTCACAGTGTCCAGCTATATGACCTGGCCTGAGGAGAACATCATCTGTGTGCGTCCGGCTGGATTCAGATGTTTTCTCCAAACAGACACAACGCGAGACATTTCATCCACTTCCAGCAGCGGCCTGGAGGGGGCGCCACCCGCATCAGATGTGCAGAAACCTGCAGTGTGTGTGGTGGTGTGCTGCTTGACTTTAGGAGTTGCGTTTCTCAATAATAAAGCAGATTTGTGTCTCCTGCACGTACGTGTCTCAGGGCTGAAGGTGCGTGAGGTGATGATCAACGTGTCCCGCCAGCAGGTGGAGGACTTCCACGGCCCCGAGGACTTCTGGTGCCTCTGCGTGGCCTGGAGCCACCTGGGAACCTCCAAGAGCCGCAAGGCCGCCGTCCGCATCGCCTGTGAGTGCCGCGCCCCGCCGTCAACTGCTTGGCCGAACTAAAAAAAAACTGTCCACTCAGTGGAGCCCCCTGCTGGCCCAGATTTTCCATTTTCGTTCAGAGAATCTTCAGATAGCTTCTTTTGGCGTTGCCTCGGTGTGAAACGAACGTGATTCATCAGCGCTCAACTGATCAATGGGAGCTGTTTGATCAGGCTCAGACCCGACGGGCTCCTCGCAGCAGGGGGCGCCGGGATCCAGCGCGGCTGTCAGAGGCTGTTGCGATCAGGGAACCCCGGCCGAGTCACGACCGCTGCTGCTGTCTGCCGGGGAGCCACCTCAAGAATCGCAAAGTGAACAAAGTCACCACGAGTTCAGCTCCTGCTGTGTTAGCGTAGCTGCCGCTGACCCAACCTATGCCCCGCCCCCTTCTGTCTGCAGACCTGAGGAAGAACTTTGAGCAGGACCCCCAAGGGAAGGAAGCGCCAATCAACGGGATGATCGTGCTGCACTGTCGCCCCCCGGAGGGGGTTCCTGTGGCCGAGGTACGTATGTGGCTCCTCCCTCCCGCTGTGCTCTGGCTCCTCCCACTGGGCCTGACCGTTGACGGGGTTATCAAAGCAGCACCAGAGACGAGCGGAGAGGTTTCAACCTCCGGAGATGGTTCAGGAGGAGGAGGTGGAGAGGACAAAAAGCCGTCAGAGCAAGCAGAGCCACAGTGAGTCATGTGACTTCCTGTCATCTGGGAGGGAACTTCAGCAAGGTGGAAGACTCAGCCTGTTTCTCCCGCTGCTTGATTTGTGATGGGACAGTGTGTACAATTCTGCCATCTAGTGGTCAGATTCTACATTGCAGCGCTCATTTGCTCACCCTCCCTCTCCTGAGCTTGCCAGTGAACTACTACATAAACCTGGATGCCTTGTCCACCTTCTTCTTCATTGGTTTGTGTGATGTGAGCTGGATTGTCCATCCTTGCTAGATCCTTGCTGTGTATATTCTTATACATGAAGAAGAACTAAATCACTGTTATTGTACTGTGACCATGCACTTTTATCAGTGTTTTTATGGGCAGTATTTTATCTATTACCAAAATAAAATTCATAAATCAGGCCCAATTTTACACACTGGGCCTTTAAGCCACACTGTGTTGTTTTTTTCTGATCAAAGGAAACACTTTGACATTCTGCTTGATGATTGGCTCTAACAGAGAGCTAGCTTTGCTGTCACTGACACGGCGCCCCATGCTGGCCTGCTGTGGCAACTGCAGGGGAGCGATTGTCCGATGTGATGAGTTTGTTTTTCCTATCCGATCCGATTATTCCCGTGTAAAAAAAAAAAAAAGATACCCGAGGTACTGCTGGTTGCGCCCCCTGCTGGCTGCTGACACCGTGTGTCCCCCCCTCGCCGCCTCCAGGTGGAGTGGCTGAAGAACGAGGAGGCGCTGAGCCCACTGGCGGACGGCAACATCGACACGCGGGCCGACCACAACCTCATCATCAGCGAGGCGCGCCTCTCCGACTCGGGCAACTACAGCTGCCTGGCCAGCAACATCGTGGCCAGGAGACGCAGCGCCACCGCCGCCATCGTCGTCTTCGGTGAGGCCGCCGCCGCCGCCGCTATGCTCCGCCCACCCACCCGGTTGTGGCCTGTTGCCTCAAATCAGCATTGAGTGTTAAATGGCTGCGCATTAAACCCAGCAGCTGTTCTTCCCTTTGCTGACCACCTCCCCCCCACCCTCTAACTCCGCCCACCCCCCCCCCCAGTCAACGGCGGCTGGGCCCTGTGGACGGAGTGGTCCGCCTGCAGCGTGCCGTGTGGGCGGGGCATCCAGAGGAGGACGCGCACCTGCACCAACCCGGCGCCTCTCAACGGCGGCGCGTTCTGCGAGGGCATGTCGGTGCAGAAGATCGCCTGCAGCGCCCCCTGTCCAGGTGGGTCCCGCCCACACCCACTCCCCGCCCCCACCGCCACTGGCCAGCTGACGGGCTACTGAGTGTGCTCTCTGTGCGTGCGTGTGCCTGCGCCGCAGTCGACGGCGGCTGGGATGAGTGGAGTGACTGGAGCGCCTGCAGCGTCCAGTGCGAACGGCGGCGCCGCCGCGCTCTGCTCCTCCGCCGCCGAGGCACCAGGGCAGGATGTGCGAGGGCGGCGGCGAGGCCAGCGAGAGCTGCACCGGCGGCCTGTGCGCCCGGGGTAAGGTACCGCCCCCTGCTGGCAGACGCCACCGCCGTCACCGCCACGCTGTCTGCTAAATAGCAGTCGTTGCACGTCGCCAGTGGGGGGCGTCATTGCTCCCCCTGGTGCTGAGTCATGTCTGTGTCATGTTCATGTTTGATTGATTTATTTATTTCGAACATGTAAAGAAGGAAAGAGAAGAAAAGGAAACAAAACCAAAACACACAAAATACAAAAACAGCATTTCATTTGTGCATTTCTTGCTTTATTTTGAAATCCGTTTTTCTTTAGTTTTACTTCCTGTGTTTACTTCCTGATGTGTCTCACCTGTGTCCAACCCTAACCTGGCTGGTTCTCGCCAGTGTTCCCTGCCCAGTGTAGAAATAGTCCTTGTCTCTTTGTCTTTGTGGGGTCAGTTTGCTGTCCCGGCCTGTCGCCTGTCGCCTGTCGCCTGTCGCTTGTCGCTTGTCAGCCTGTCACCTGTCGCCTGTCGCCTGTCGCCTGTCGCTTGTCACCTGTCGCCTGTCGCCTGTCGCCTGTCGCCTGTCATCTGTCGCTTGTCGCCTGTCACTTGTCGCCTATCACCTGTCGCCTGTCACCTGTCATCTGTCGCCTGTCGCCTGTCACTTGTCACCTGTCACCTGTCGCCTGTCGCTTGTCGCCTGTCGCTTGTCGCCTGTCGCTTGTCACCTGTCACCTGTCGCCTGTCACCTGTCGCCTGTCGCCTGTCGCCTGTCGCTTGTCGCCTGTCACCTGTCGCCTGTCGCTTGTCGCCTATCACCTGTCACCTGTCACCTGTCTCCTGTCACCTGTCACCTGTCGCCTATCACCTGTCGCCTGTCACCTGTCGCTTGTCACCTGTCGCTTGTCGCCTGTCGCCTGTCACCTGTCTTGAGTTTCTTACTGAAGTGCGTTGCTGCCACCCCCACTCACCTCAGGCCTGGACCAGGGCACCGCCGCCAGGGGGGACGTGGTGCTCTACACGGGGCTGGGGGCCGGGCTGGTGGCCATGGCCGGGCTGGTCACGGCCGTCCTGCTGTACAGGAGGAGCCACAGCGAGTACGGTGTGGACGCCATCGACTCCTCGGCGCTGGCGGGAGGCTTCCAGTCCTTCAGCTTCAAGACCAACAGACAAGGTGTCTCACTTTATTTATTTATTTCAAATAAATAATAACCTTGACTCGGGGCGACACGGTGGCACAGTGGTCGTGGGTTCCATTCCAGGCTTGGGACCTTTCTGTGTGGAGTTTGCATGTTCTCCCAGTGTCTGCTGGGTTCTCCAGGTTCTCTCCAGGTTCCCCCAGTGCCTATTGGGTTCTCCAGGTTCCCCCAGTGTCTGCTGGGTTCTCCAGGTTCTCTCAGTGTCTGCTGGGTTCTCCAGGTTCTCTCCAAGTTCTCCCAGTGTCTATTGGGTTCTCCAGGTTCCCCAGTGTCTGCTGGGTTCTCCAGGTTCTCTCCAGGTTCTCCCAGTGTCTATTGGGTTCTCCAGGGGTTCTCCATGTGTCTATTGGGTTCTCCAGGTTCTCCCAGTGTCTGCTGGGTTCTCCAGGTTCTCCATGTGTCTATTGGGTTCTCCAGGTTCTCCCAGTGTCTGCTGGGTTCTCCAGGTTCTCCAGTTTCCACCCACAGTCCAAAAGCATGCGTGTGAGGTGAATCGGGAACTCTAGATTGACCATAGGTGTGTTTGTGAGTGCGAGTGGTTCTTTGTCTGTGTGTGGTCCTGTGATGAAGTGGCCACTGGTCCAGGGTGTCACCCTGTCTTCACCCAGTGACAGCTGGCAGAGGCTCCAGCAGACCCTTTTGTGACCTCAAACACTCACAGCAACAGCCAACTGAATGATGACATTTGTTTATATTTAATCAACAAGAAATTCATGAAGTCGTCTTCTCCCATTGGAGATCAGTGCGGGATCGAACCCAGGACCTAGCAGTCCCACTAAGCCCACTGAGCTGACCCCTCTTGCCTCCCCCCAAGGCAACCCGCTGCTGCTGAGCTCGTCCGTGCCCCCCGACCTGACGGTGGGCGGGGCCTACAGCACGCCGCTGTGCTTCCAGGACGCCGCGGCCAAGGAGCTCTTCGACGCCCTGCCGGACATCAAGGTGAAGGTGCAGAGCTCCTTCATGGTGTCGCTGGGCGTGGCCGAGCAGGTCCAGTTCCCCCACCGCCGCCTGGAGTTCTGCAGCTCGGCCGACAGCCACAGGGGGGAGCTGCTCACCCTCGGCGGCCCCTTGGGCAGCGGAGGAGCGCAGCGGCGCCTCAGGACCAGCGGCGTCTTCGGCCACCAAGGCGGACGTCTGGTGGCGCCACACACAGGTGAGTGTCGGAAGCTCCGCCTCCCTCTGTTGAGACCAAACGCCTCTACACTTCCACAGTGAGGAAAGGAGAAACAGCACCACTGTGTGTGTGTGTGTGTGTGTGTGTCAGGGGTGGGCCTGCTGGTGCCTCAGGGAGCCGTGGCTGAGGACGCGTCCTGGGAGATGTACACGGTCATCAATGAGGGCGGGGCCAGGTGAGCTCACGCTGACTGCATCACGGTGAGACAGTGGAGGATCTCACATGGCCTGACCTGTGTGTGTGTGTGTGTGTGTGTGTGTGTGTGTAGTATCCGGGCGCTGGACGGCTGCGGGATCCTGCTGGGGCCCGAGGTGACCTACGGCCCGCCGGGTCTGGACCTCCAGGGCCCCGTGGCCCTGAGCATCGCTCACTGCGCCCAGCTGGAGGCTGACAACTGGAGCATCCAACTGAGGAGGAGAGCAGCCGACAGCAGGTGGGAGGTGAGAGAGAGACCACCCCACACACACACACACACACACACACACACACAATCAGACAATCAGACAATATTTTTATACAATTGTGCTCACAACGTTGAGAGAGAGAGAGAGAGAGAGAGAGAGAGAGAGAGAGAGAGAGAGAGAGAGAGAGAGAGAGACATCCACCGGCGCCGTCCATTCTTTGAACTCCATGATTTCGTTGTCAGGTGAGGTGAGATGTTTGTTTGTTTTGGCCGGGCTGAGTCAGCTGAGAGGCTGCCGCAGGCCCGACTGGCTGACAGGACGCCCGGCCGGTCTGGAAGAAGACTCTCACAGTGAAAACTGGGCAAAATTAAAATCTAAGAACTTTGAGATCAAAGCTCATCAAAGAAGGCAACTGCGATCAAAGGAAAGATCAAAGAGAGGGGACACAATAAAACCAGAGGGGGGGGCGAGGGGGCCACGCTTGGCCGAGGTCAAGCGTGGAAGCCAGAGGTCGAAGGAACCAGGAAGCAATCGCAGGAAAGATGCCTAAAAAAGGCAAAAGGCAAAACCGCAAGAAGCGGCGCCGAGCGCGGAAGAAGCGTCGGATTGTAGTCAGGCGGGGGAGGATGACCAGCCACAGACGCAGCGTGACAAGCCGCCCCATGGCCACGCCCACTGACATGCAAGGCAGCTGAGGCTGAGTTCGGTGGGAAAGAAAACAGAAGATGGCAGGAATCAAATCTGAACCAAAAAAAAACTGAATCAGAAGAACAAGCTCGGCTGGGAAAGTGGATCCATGTTCACGAGGGAAAAAAAGTAAAATATTCTTACCAGAAACAAAGACCTGATCCAGAAGGTGGCGGTAGAGAGGAAGAAATGACGGGCAAAGATGGGCGGATGGATGTTGGCTCGACCCACCAGAACCAGGGACTGCACTCAGCAGCGGTGCCGGTCCACACTGACCTCTAATGCAAAGGCAGTGTGTTGTTGTTTTTTCAATAAAATCCAGTAACTAAGATGGTGCATTGTGGGTCTGCGCTGTGTGTGGGTGTTGCTTTTGTCATTGTTTGGAGTGGGGGAGCAGAGAGAGAGGCCAGTGGGCGTGGCCATGCCTCAGCTGGATATGGATCAGAACTGGGTAGCAGCCTGGCGGCACAGCAACCTTCACCCGGTCAATCGCTGCCTGTTTAGGATGACACAGGATGACCTTTGACCTGAAACATGGTTCATAAATCTTTATATGACTTAAAATTTCTAAAATAAAATATTTCAAAGGCCAGAAAAGACTTTGGTATTGCCAGCGTGACATCACATGGTACCGTGCTGCTGTGTCGCGGCTTGTTCTGATTGGCTGATGCGTCCTGATTGTGTAGTACAAAGCTTTCTTCCAGTACTTTACATTTATAACAAAAAAAAAAGATCCACTTAAATCCTACAATGTAATCTTCTATCCTGTGGATATTCACTAAGAGCTCTTTGTATCTGTAGCCGGCCGTGGGGCTCAGGACTGCTGGTTGCGCCCCCTGCAGCTTAATGAGCATGGTTGGCCCCTGTAGGCCAATTATTGGCCCGTGCCTTCCCCCTGCATTGCAAACACATTGAAAAAAGTAATTGAGCCGGAGTTGCAAAGACATTTTTTAATTGCTAAATAACACATTTTAAAATAAAAAAAAATAATCTGTAAATCTGTTGAACAAAAGAAAAACTTTATTCTGCCGCTGACTGGTGTTTGGCGGACGGTTGAGGTCTCCTTCCTTTTTTGTTTGTTTGGTTTTTTGGGGTTGCAAAACAATAAGGGTATCTTTTAAGGTGCATACTGCCACCTGCTGTAGTGGAGTGTGTAGCACGCGCTCCATTACATTACTTTGTATTTTTTAGCAAAAATAAAGAAGATATCCAATAATAGCTTTGTACATATTAGATGATATTGTAGGATTAAGGGTTGTTTTGTCTTCCCTTCCACTTCATTATCATTGTTATTATATTATTATTATTATCATTATGAATAATAACAATAATAATAATATATTTTATTTAAAAGTGCCTTTCAAAACTCTCAAGGACACTGTGGCAATAAAACAACAGAGAAAAAACACATAAAAGCACACACAATTAATGATAAAGAAAAATAAAATAAATAATAAACTGAGAAACCAGGTAGTTGAAGCGAGTGGGCATTAACTACCCACACTTTGAGAACTCTGAGGACTCGACAAACAAAAAGCCCACTGGTGACAGGACAGTCAAGTCCAGTCTAGGCTAAAATTCCATCTCTGCATTTCTTTACCTTCCACTGTTGAGCAAAACATTTTGAGATATTGCGTAAAAAAAACAAAACAACCAAAAGATGAAAGACAAAGCACATAAAGGAACGAGGAGATAAAGGGTTCATCAAAGTGCAGCCAAGACATCAAAGCAAAGATCAAAGGGGCCGGACCAAATATAAAGAAATGTAGGCTGAGGAAAAGTACACTTGGCTGAGGTCAAGTGTGAATAAAAGGAAAGGAAGGAAAGAAGGAAGGAAGGAAGGAAAGGAAGGAAAAGGACAACAAAGGAAAGTAAAGGAATCTGAGAACGATGGCAAGGGCTAGAAGGAGTGGCTCCAGGAAGACATATGGGAGGAGGAGGAGGAGAAGAAGGAGGAGGAGGCTCCTCAGCAGCAGGAGGAGAGCAAGACGCGTGATGAGACGGAGGGGAAGAAGGAGGAGGGTCAGGAGCCGGAGAAGGAGAAGGAGGAGGGTCAGGAGGAGGACCATGAGGCTGAGAAGGAGAAGGAGAAGGAGAAGGGGGGGCAGAAGGAGGAGGGGAGGCAGTAGCGTCTCAGCCACCTGATCACCTGACGGCAACAAGAGCAAAGACCGGCCCACCCGTGTCCCCCCAACCTTTTCGCAAAAGAACCAAAAAGGAAATAAAGGAAGCAACAAAAAGAAGAAAATGAGCCCCGTAACAGGAGGAAGAATCCCAAAAACGGAGAAAAAAACCAAAATAAGAAGACAAAAAACAGCAGAAGATGGAAGATTCCTGAGGCGGGAATGAAAAGACAGGAAGTCCACCTCTTCTGACCTTTCCGCAAAAACACAACTTGGCCTGTGGGTGGCAGCGCTCCACCCCTGAAGCCATTCCAAAGCCTTCCCGGCTATGGGAAGCAAAAAAAAAAAAAAACAAAACCGTCGCGAGTCTCCGCGGAAGCTGGATCAGTCCACTGGCCAGGCGCTGCAGGATGTCGCCACCTGGAGGAGTGGTGTCCAAATTGCAACGACTGGGACGCCAGCTGCAGTCGCGCTTCGACAAACCCAAAGCAAGCACAGGACATTTGTGTGGCTGTAACTCACTGCTGCTGTCACAAATAAAATTTGTTTTGTTTCTTGAGCGCTGCTGTTGTGGTGTTTGTGTCACTAGAGGGCGGTGTGGGAGTTGGGTCCGTCGCTGATTGTCGTCCCCCTTGAAAACAGGTTGTTTTTTTTTGAACCAGGAAGTGAACGGGAAGTGTTTCTGTTGGCCATTCGTGTCCCGGACATGCTAATGTTGCGCCTCCTCCTGCCTCCGTAGGAGGTGATGTCTGTGGAGGAGGAGTCCGCCTCCTGCTACTGCCTGATGGACTCCACCACCTGCCACCTGCTGCTGGACCGGCCGGGCTCCTACGCCCTGGTGGGCGAGCCTCTGACGCAGGCCGCCGTCAAGAGGCTGAGGCTGTCGGCGTTTGGCAGTGCAGAGTCGGACGGCGCCCTCTACAGCCTGCGGGTGTACTGCGTGGACGACACGCCGCACGCCTTCCAGGTGAGCAGGTGCCGCCCCCGGGGCAGCAGTTGACCCCGCCCACATTCCCCACCCTGACCTCGACTGTGACCGCAAGCTTGGGTTCGGACGGGATGAAATATTTCCAGCAGTGTGTATTCATCCTTGTGTGTTACTCACTCACTGTGGTCATTGTGACTGCAGTGAGTCATTGTGTTGTCATTTTAAATAAAACAAACTGAGCAAATACACATCTCACCACTTTTAGTTTGTATTCAGAATTCCTAACACACACACACACACACACACTGAGAGCGTGCATCGACTCCTCTCGGCCAATCATCAGTGAGCCTCCTCCCTCTCTCTCTCTCTCTCCCTCTCTCTCTCTCTCCCTCTCTCTCTCTCTCCCTCTCTCTCTCTCTCTCTCCCTCTCTCTCTCTCTCTCTCTCTCTCTCTCTCTCCTCTCCTCCCTCTCACAGGCTGTAGTGTCAGCGGAGACCAGCAGGGGGGGCCGGCTCCTGGAGGAGCCCAAGACGTTGCCTTTCCGAGCGAATGCCTTCAGCCTGCAGGTGTCCATCCAGGACCTGCCGCACTTCCTGTGGAGCATCAAACCCTTCACCACGTGTCAGGTAAGCACTTCCTGAAGGTCCCTCAGGACCGCCTGCAGCAGGAGGACTCCCCCCCTCCCCCTCCTCACCCTCCCCCATCAAAGCGGCGGGGGCTGAGCCGTCAGCAGGCCGTCCTCGGGAGCCCCGCCCACCCTGCAGTGGCGAGGGCGAGCTGAGGTCAAGGACGTGCTGCTGCAAATTAACGATACATCAAAGCGGAACTGCTCCAGAGAAGAGCGCCTCCTGCTGTCACCGCCACTGTAGTGGTCTGAGAGAGACCCCCCCCCCCTCTCCCCCCAGCCATCTGCTCCGTGGCAGCACTGACCAATCAGCTTCACTTTGGCATGACGAGCACTGTTCCAGCAGGTGGAGCCCCCTGGTGGCTGCTCCTTCTTTACATTTCCCATATCGTGTTTATCATTGTAGGAGGAAATATCGCTTTTTATTTTGCAAACAAACTGTCATGGAAACACAGCCCCTTATATGGGGTCAGGAGGTCAAGTCTGTGACCCTTGCCCCTCCCTATCCCCCCCCCCACCAGGAGCTCCCCTTCTCCCAGGTGTGGTGCAGTAACCAGCAGCCCCTGCACTGTGCCTTCACCCTGGAGAGATGCGTCGCCGCCGCCGCCACGCAGCTCTCCTGCAAGATCAGCGTGCGGCAGGTCAAAGGTCAGGAGCAGATGCTGCAGGTCTACACCGCCGTGGCCGAGGTGAGCGTCTCCCTGGAGCGACGCCTTTCGACGGCAGCTCAGTTTTTTTCCTGCTCGCTCTGCTAACCACGTCCTCTGTCCTCACACCGACCGCCACCGTCAGACCAGGAAGGAGTCGCTGGCCTTCCTGGCGCAGCGGCAGCACGACTGCTGCACCGCTGCGGCGGCGGCGGCGGCGGCGGCGGCGGCGCAGCACCAGGCGCCACGGCCCTCAAGATCCCGCCCTCCATCCGCCAGAGGATCTGCGCCACCTTCGACGCGGCCGAGGACTGGCAGCTGCTGGCCCGCATGCTGCACCTGGACCGGTGAGCCAGACACCCGTGATGTCACTTCCTGCCTCGGCTCCGCCTTCTGCTGTAGCATCCGTGGCTCTGACACTCCCCTGATGTGAGCCGTTGGCCGCAGTTTCCCCTTCCTGGTGAGGCAGTGACGTGCTGCCCCCTGCTGGCAGTTAGTGATACAAACGCCACAGTCACTGAGTTGATTGTATTAAAACTAACAAACTAACTAGCTGAATAAATAAACAAACATTTGACCTTTGACCTTTGGTATTTTCACACTGGATCTGACTGACTATTAATATCATTTTTTTCAAGTTCAGAGGGCCGGATTGTAAAGCTGAACGGGCCGCATATGGCCCCCGGGCCGTAGTTTGCACCATGCCTGACCTAGAAAGTAACTTGCTGGCTCCCTCCCTCCCCCCTGGAGGCTGCTTGCAGTACTACACTCAAGCTCCTCCTCCATGACAGCAGAAGAGAAGAAGAGTTGTCATCAGGCCACCTCATTGGTTGCTCGTTGACCTGCTCTCCTTGGCTCCTCCCCCTCAGGAACCTGGGCTACTTCGCCAAGCAGCCGAGTCCCTCGGCGCTCATCCTCAGCCTGTGGGAGGCTCGCCACCACGACTCCGCCCACCACCACGACTCCGCCCACCACCTGGACTCTCTGGCCAGCGCCCTGGAGCAGATCGGCCAGATCCAGCCCAGAGGGACACCTGAGGGCCGCCGCCAGCCGCCCGGGTGGGACCCCGAGGACCCCACGCGAGCCGACGCTCCGGCCAATCGGATGGAGGAGGAGGAGGAGGAGGAGTCGGCGCCCGAGTACGACGGCTGAGCGGCGGCGCCAAACAGCCGAGGCGTGAAAGCTGTGTCAGTGGACGGCACGGCGGCGGAGCTCTGGAGGGTCGGCGAGCTGTTCTGCCCGGAGACGGCCGTTGACGAGTCGGCCAATCACAGCAGGGCGCGGCGACTGCTGCTGATGCCCCCTGTCTGCAGAGCCTGGAAGTGCAGGAGTGACTGTAAATCTGTGACGTGTTGGTCGAGCCCTGTGTGTGTGTGTGTGTGTGTGGACAACACGCTGTTGACTCCCTTCAGCCATCACCTCATTGGCTGAAATAAATGGACGCAAAACACATGAACTGAGCCGCTTCTGAACACACACACACACACACACACACACACACACACACACACACAAACACACACACACACACACACACAAACCTGTTCTTCTGGTTGCTATGAAATGAAATTTAAATGTCATTTTTTCACAGCAACAAGAGGTAGAAAGTGGCCGTTGCGGCGTCTCGGCTGGGGGTGGGGGGGTGCAGGAAGCTGTGACACATCACTTCCTGTCGCAGCAGCTTCAGCCGTCTTATCATCCGCTCCCTGCCGCCAACAGCCGCCGCGTACGCCTCATATCTGAGCACAACACGTCCAAACTGCTGCTCCCAGCAGCAGCAGCAGCAGCGGCAGCAGCCGGCTGGTGACTGGAAGGAACAACTGCTGGAGGAACTCTGGCACACTTTCATTCTCAGTCAAGTAAAACAAACTCTGGTTATGCTGTTAGAATTAGTAGCACAGACGGAGATCAAACAAATCATAGATTGAATTGAATTGAATTGAATTGAATTGAATTGAATTTGACGGATTTGAATAAGTTATAGAATGAATGCAGCGGCCACCAGGCACAACATGAGATGCACTAACTGAAAAAGTTTTAAAAGATGATGAAAATGATAAAAGCTGCCGAATGAATCAATAAATAAAGACATCATTGTATTAAAAACTTCCTCTCACTGACTGCAACTGTGAGGCAGCGGAACATCATGTGACTGAGCCGAGGTAGGATTCCTATTGGCCGGTGCTGCTGACCAACGGGAACAACTCCTCCTCTGCTTCCTCCTCCTTTTTTTTCTGATTATTTGGCGCCTTTTTTTTTTTTTTTTTTTTTTTTTTTTTTTTTTAGTTTCATTTTGAGACGTTAAGAATGAATTGCGTGTTTTTCACTGAGGCCTCTTTTGCTCCGCTGTCACGCACACACACACACACACACACACACTGACTGTCTGGTGACCGTTCCTCTGGCTCTCTTGGCTTCACACCTCCACCTCCACCTCCACTCCACCTCCACCTCCACCATTCTCCTCGTGCCTTGTCTGACTCTGCTGTAAAACGATGAATGTTGTTAAAAGTGCAGACGGGAGGGGAGGGGCTTAAAGACAAAGTGATAAAAGGTCACTTGGATTGTGGAGACTTTGGATGTTTTTCTGTACATTGACAAAATAAATCTCAGTGTATATGCAGCCTTTTTTTTTTGAGAAATAAATGTACAGCTAAAAAGAGTTTTTGCACTCCAAGTCTTTGACAAATGCAAAAATATGCTCATTATAATATTCACACACATGGTAAAGACTCTGGGGTTTTCCAAGTAGCAGATAAAAATTCAGCAGTGACTCACACAGGAGGAGGAGTCACAGACCAGCAGCAACGTTGCGTCTCATTGGAGGAACAAACTGGCAGAAGCTGAGCTTGAGGTTTTTTTTTTTCCTGCCTTCTCATACTTATCATCACACACACACACACGCACACACACACATCTGTGACCTCACAACCCCTGGGGCTGCATATCTGCACGCTGCAGACGGCCGACGCTAAACGGCAGGCGGAGGCGGAGCTGCTGCGGTGTCTGGGGTCTTCAGGTAGCCAATCAGGAGGAAGCACCGTATTCACAAAGTCCTACACACACACACACACACACACACACACACACACTCGACGGCGTCCTCGAGTCCAGCATGGTGAACCTTCACTGACACTGGCACTGAATCTGCTTTGAATTCACTTTCTGATGAATCAGATTCCAAACCTATTTTGTTGCTGCTGTTTCTAATCACTGGATGAATCAGCTCACTGCTTTCCAAATGGACTTTCCATCCACAATGTGTGTGTGTGTGTGTTGCGCTCTAACTCAAAAGTTGTACTTTCCTCAAAGAGAGACGGCCACTGTCCGACCTAGCGGCGCTATTCTGGCAGGAGTCTACAAACACAGGGCTAAGTGCTTTGTAGACAACTTGTTTATTATTAGTTCAAGGCAAAAAGAATCAATACTTGAGTTCCTGTAATATTCATGGGTTTCATATGAATCTCTGAAGCACTCCTTTGTGAAAGGTGCATACATATACATACATAGTGTTTCTTTGCTGTTTGCACAATCTCTGGGAAACATTGTCACTCTTACATTTCACATCCTACGAGCTCACTTGGCAAATAAAAAATAAATAAATCTGTTTTTCAGTGTAATTATTTCTGTTTTTCGTGCTAATTTTTTCCCATTTTATTTTGAAATGCCGCGAGAAAACAGTAGACAGGTGACTCTACGGCATGGATGTGCTCTACGGTGGTGACACACGTCACCACGTAGCCAGTCTGAATGCACTTCAAATGCAAAATGCGATTGTTTCCGATGCTCTCTAAACTCGGGAAAATAGGGCGGGAAAAAAATTAGCACGAAAAACAGAAATAATTACACTGAAAAACAGAGATTTTTTAATTATTATTATTATTTGCCGAGTGAATGCAATACGCTTCCGTAAGCTTGTGACCAATAAAGTTCTTGAATCTTGAATCTTCACACGCACCCACGGCCTGAAGATGTTTCTAGAAACTTGTTGGCATTGAGGGAGGAGCCAGCAGTTGTACCAATCGTGTTCCAGCCCATCTGCAGGTGGCAGAAAAGATCGGCCCCGCCCCGCCCCCGACGACGTCAGACGTGACTGGCGGCCCGGCGCCGTCCAATAGAAACACTCACACACAGACACACACACACTCAGTAGAAGTACAGTAAGGAGCCGCCGCTCTCCGGTCAGTCGGCGGCAGGCAGCAGCAGGAGGCGGAGGGAGCGCGAGGACACACCGGAATTGGAGTCCAATTAAAGTGCGCGAGGCAGCATGAGCCTGTCCGGCTGCGGCCCGGTAAGTCGCCCCGGAAGTCACGAGAGAGAGAGAGAGAAAAGTTTGTGTGATGGTGGTGTTGGTGTTGTTGGTCAGGTGGTGCGGACACACACACACACACACACACACACACACACACACACACACACACACACACACACACACACACACACAGCAGGACGACGAACCGGTTCGCTCGGTTCGGTGTCTCGTGAGGTGGGCTGGACGGTTGGTCAGTGTCGGTGCTCCCCGGCTCTGCCGGTCTGTGTCCGGACATGTCTGTCATGTCGACTGGGACCGGGTTCGGTCGCTCGTCCGCGGCAAAAACAAACAAACAAACAAACGAACAAACAAACAAACAAACAAACAAAACGAACAAACAAACAGCCCAACGCCAGCGTGTCGAGGCAGAAGTCGCGGCAGGTGTCAAATTCCACACCCGCACTCGAGAAAAGTTCTCAGGCGTGGAGTTGAGTCGCGTGCCGCAACTCCGCCCCTCGGTCCTCAAGCGGCTCGCTTGTCAAGTGTCGGCCGAGATTTGGCGCTCCGACGCCGGCCAAGTGCCGCCACCTCCGCCGCTCAGGCGCCGGCCGCGGGTTCGGCGGTGCAATGATCCGGGCCGTCTCTCGATTCACGTGAGAGGTTTTACGCCGCAACACCTCCCCTCCCCCACCACCACCCTAACCCGATCCCCCAAGTGACGTCAGCAGGGGGCCTGACCGGCAACACGCAGCCGATCGCCCGAGATGTCGGGTGACTGAGGAAGCGCGAGGTGTGGGGGAGGGACCCCATGACCTTCTTTGGTGCTGTCTCCCTTCCTGCTACCTGTGCAGGTGTTGACTTTATATGGACTCGGTTCTCATTTGACTCACAGGGCAAAGATTCAGCAGGTTGTGCTTGCTTAGCAGAGGAATTCCCCCCAGCCCGAACACACACACACACACACACACACACACACACACACACACCAACCATGTTCATTAGCTTGCTGCATTCTTCAGGCTTTGGTGGCGAAGGTCCAGTAAATTATTGCATCACCTGAGAAGGCGGTTCACTCAAAGTTGCGGAGGAAGTGACTCATGGTTTCCAAACTAAACAATCTCCAGTTGTCTTCACTCCAGCAGCTTCAGGATGGGAGGATTTGGCTCCACCTTTTTTTATTACTTAGGATGTTTTGCTGCTGATGTCTCGTTATCAGAAGCTAGCCAGGCTCGGGGGAAGGACGGGAGGGAGTTAGCCTAGCTTGAGGACAGTTAGCCTGGCTTGGGTGCAGTTAGGCAGCCTTCTAGGGAGTTAGCCTGGCTACAGGGGTAGTTAGCCTGGCTTGGGTGCAGTTAGCCAGGCTTGTAGGGAGTTAGCCTGGATACAGGGGTAGTTAACCTGGCTTGGGTGCAGTTAGCCAGCCTTCTAGGGAGTTAGCCTGGCTACAGGGGTAGTTAACCTGGCTTGGGTGCAGTTAGCCAGCCAGCCTTCTAGGGAG
>CM020507.1:750000-832500 GCA_009823395.1 Thamnaconus septentrionalis | reverse complement strand
CGGTGAGTGTGTGTAATGTTTGTTGTTGACGGGATTGGAAGAACAGAGTACACAAAGTGGAAAATGGGTCGGGGTTATAAACAAGCAAAGCAAAGGTTGCAGTCAGGTGAGACGCCTGTGGAAGACCAGGGTGTGGCGTCCCAGTGCTGGCCTGTCAGGAAAGTTGGCCGCAGTTCACTTGGAGGTGTTGTGTGACGATGGTTACTGATTCACCTCCGCACTGATCAGCCTGGCGGGTAGTTAGCTCAGTAGGTTGAACCTCTCACTGTGGTGCAGGTGTAGGTCCTGGTTAGTAGCAGTTTATCCCACTGGGAAGCTCAGCTTCTTCCCTGAAGCAGCATTTAAAAAAAAATAAAGAAATATATAAAAAAATCTTGTCATCTAATGTTTAGTCAGGTTGCTACAGAGGCGTATTACTGCCACCCTAGGAAAAAAAAAAAAAAAAGGACAGCATCACGTTGACTCAGTTTCACGTTTTCACGTGATACTTTTTGTATATTTTGGAATACCAAAACCAAGTTTTTAATCTTTTTTTTTTATTATTATTTATTTAAAGACATTTTGAGATTTTGCACTTGTCCGTCTTTTGTGCTAAACTTGGAAGTCTTCAGAAAGTCTTTGCTCTTGATTGGCTCAATTTCCCAGAATCCTCTTTGCCCATCACGTCACACTTTTCAAGAGCCCCACCCACCCTTGACTGTGTCCAGGACTGAATGAGTCTCGTGAGAAGCCTGAGGAAGAGCAGCCTCAGCGGGACTCCAGGGCGGGACTTCCGGCACCAGTGAAGAGATCATCTAGATAAATAACTCCAATAAAACTACAAACTACATGTCAAACATGTCTGAAATTGACCGGCACTGGCAGTCGGCCTTCTCGCTGGGGCCAGACCCTCATCACGCGCTTCCTAACGGTGATGTGGAGGGCACGAGCTCCCCGCGTTTATTTCCCGCAAAACTTCGCAGACTATTAAACACACACGCAGGAAACACAAAGCACACGTTTCAGAAAGACCAAACTCGATGTTAATAGTTTTACTGCCGCGAACGACCGCTTTGTTGTTTGTTGTTGCCCGCGGTGTCAGCGCCGTCGACTAATCACTAAAAAACAAAAAAAACAAACAAACAGCATTTCCCACAAGGCCTTGCGCTTACAACCAGGAAACAGCCACCGTCATAAACTTCGTCATTTTTTTTTTTTAAACAATTGTAAAGTTGCGTGTACAGGTCAGTATTTGTTATTAATGTTTACTGTTAAAGGAGGAGTGTTTATACGCGATGTTTTTAGCGCTTAATAGAACATAATTCTCCACGATATCATAATCACGCAACGACGTACGAGGCTATGTATAATTTGTTAAATTCCTTTTTTTTTTTTTTTGTTTTGCGTTCGGGATAATACACCGTCATGTACCAGCCCGCAAGGATCTTTACTCGACTTGCTTTTAACCAATCCTCAATTCGGCATAATTTAATTATCATTATTCTCAAATGAAAATTGGCAAAAATAAATAATAACAAAAAAAAAAATACTGACGCTCCTCCTCCTCCGGGGTAGCAGGCGAGACCTTGCATTAACCCTTACGAGTACACGTTTTACGTGTAGTGATTTACATTCACTGGCAGGCAGAAGTGCTTCCAGTGCGTGACTGACATCGAGTCGGTTAAACTTAGCAGCCGCCACACCGGCTCCAGGGACCAGACTGCGGTCATGTCGAGCGGTAGTGTTTGTGTCACCACTGCGGAGCGACTAAAGATGTCGCTGTCGCCAATTCACACGGGCACGGCTGACATTTCCACGCCACAAGCGTCGATTCGGCCCGTTCCCATAATGTCCATTCGGCCAGAGAAATGGTTTGAAGTTAGCTACAAAAAGTGGCGCTTGCTAACTCCGTGGGACAGAGGCTAAAAAAAACATCATTTCCCAGGAGCCTTTGCGCCCTTATCTGCGGCGAAACACCTTCTGCGTTATGAAAATGTTGTCACGTGAAAGCTGCGTGAAATAATTAATTTATTTATTCATTTGCGTGGAGTTCAGCTCGTAAACAAGTGAGCGACGGTAACTGAAAGTCATTGTTTTCTTTTAGTCTTATTATTTTAAAGTTTTTTGTTTTTTTATTAACCTCGTGACCACGGGTCGCTTTCTTGCAGGAAGTCCG
The DNA here is from genome assembly GCA_009823395.1 of Thamnaconus septentrionalis. NCBI lineage: Eukaryota > Metazoa > Chordata > Actinopteri > Tetraodontiformes > Monacanthidae > Thamnaconus > Thamnaconus septentrionalis. Next base: position 830,345 of record CM020507.1, on the reverse strand, counting down.
CGGCGTTTTATTGCGTTGTTGTGATTCCGTGACTTGGACCAAAGGTTGAGGTCGAACCCCAACCCAGCTCGGCTCCTCCGGTTCTCTCCCAGGCAGTGCGGTCGATGTCTGGGCGGCTCGACCCTCCGGACCCTGCGGACTCCAGCTGCTCCTCCTCCGCCGCCGACAGCTTCCCGCTCCGCCGCCTCCTCCCCCTCCCTGCTGCCGCTGCCGCTGCTGCCGAACCGGGAAGTGAGAGAGCAGCCGGGCGGGAGAAAAGCCAAGTGAGAGCCGGCAGCAGGGTGAGTGTCACCGGAAGAAGGTGGAGGAGGAGGAGGAGTTGGAGTTGTAGAGGCGCTTCAGTCTGTCTGTCTGTCTGTCTGTCAGGCTGGCAGTTAGTAGTAATTAAGTGAGTGAGTGAGTTAGTAGCGTCTCTTCCTGTGTGTGTGTGTGTGTGCGGAGCAGCTGTGGAGGTGAGTGATTTCTCCACACAGATCAATATTAGATATGTTATAGATAGACAGATAGATTGACAGATCGATAGATAGAGAGATAGATAGAGAGATAGATAGATGGATGGATGGATAGATAGATAGATAGATATATGATTGATTGATTGATTGATAGATAGATAGACAGACAGATAGATAGATAGATAGATAGATAGATAGACGGATAGATAGATAGACAGATAGATGGATGGATAGATAGATAGATAGATAGACAGATGGATAGATAGATAGACAGATAGATGGATAGATGGATGGATAGAGAGATAGATAGATAGATGGATGGATAGATAGACAGATGGATAGATAGATAGACAGATGAATGGATAGATAGATAGAGAGATAGATAGATAGATGGATGGATAGATAGATAGAGAGATAGAGAGATAGACAGATATATGATTGATTGATAGATAGATGGATGAATGGATGGATGGATGGATAGATAGACAGATGGATGGATAGATGGATGGATGGGTAGATAGATAGATAGATAGATAGATATATGATTGATTGATTGATAGATAGATAGACAGACAGACAGACAGATAGATAGATAGATAGATATATGATTGATTGATTGATTGATTGATTGATAGATAGATAGACAGACAGACAGATAGACAGACAGATAGATGGATAGATAGATATAGAAACAGATGGCCTGCGGTAGAGATTTCCTGTGTGTTTTTTTTAAAGCGAGAACCTCAGAGAGGTGGAGATGTCTGGCACGTTGAGCAGGAGTTCATTCATTCATTCATTCATTCATCTTCCATACCCGCTTCTTCCCGAGCTCAGGGGTCACGGGGGTCAGCTGGAGGCTCTCCCAGCGGTCTTAGGGTGAAGGCAGGGTGACCCCCTGGACCAGTGGCCAGTTCACTGCAGGGCCACATAGAAACAAACAAGCGTTTCACATGCACGGTGTTTGATATACTGCCAAGGTCAGTCTGAGGATAATATGAATCAGTCATGAGCTGCAGTGGGAGTGCAGTGGAAGGTCCTCAGCAGTGCAGGCCGTCCTGGTCCCTCGACTCATAACTGAACACCTTTCTATTGTCGCCAGTGCGCCAGCGTCTCCGCCATGAGCCCCCTGCTGGCCTTCTACCTGTGCTACATGCTGTGCCTGGGCCTGGGCGCCGCCTGCGTGGCCACCGTCTGCCTGTGGAGCAGCCGGTGGCGCGGCGGCTTCGCCTGGGACGGCACGGCGCTGCAGTTCAACTGGCACCCGGTGCTGATGGTGGCCGGCCTGGTGGTGGTCTACGGCTACGGTGAGCACAGCAGAGCTTCTTCTTCTTCTTCTTCTTCTTCTTCTTCTTCATGATGTCACCTCAGGGAGGGAACGAGACGGCTTGAGGCTGCTGGTGAGCGTGGCGGTGATGTGATGATGTCACCGCCACCGCCGCCGCCACCGCTAAAGCAGGGCTGTCACTGAGCAGCAGGGTTTTCTTAAGGGACCGTCTGTAAATTACTGAAGCGCATTGCTGCCACGCTAGGGGAAAAACAGGGCTCAGTATCACATTATAACGTGAGAATTGTTGTAAACGTGAAACTTGATAGTTTCACCTTTTAACGTGATACTTTTACGTTATAACGTGATCATTTTTTATGTTTTAACGTAAAAGTATCACGTTAAGAAACTATCACCTTTTAACGTAAAAATGTTCACGTTTTAACGAGATACTTTTACGTTAAAACGTGATAATTTTTGCGTTTTTAACGTGAAAAAAGTCTCTTGGTTCGACTGCTGGTTAGTTCACTAATTCAATGAATTGCTCCAGTTGCTCATTTCTTTTGTTCCGTGTTTTTCTGTGGTAATGACCTGACTCCCAATCCAACCAGAGGTTTGTTCCTCAAAACGCACATTTAGCATTTTTAGCAGCTGCCGAGAATCCCAGCTGTGCTCTCACCTCAGGGAGACAGAAACGGCGTCTTCAGTCAGTTTCAGTGCGTTGTTCCCTCCGACCCGCCCACCCCTGCTCTGCCCAGCAGCTTCTCTCTTTACACTTCTTTCATTTCAATACCCAAACGTGGAGGCCAGACAGTTGGTATTAATCAGAACACACGGACATCAATATGACGTCATCGTCAGTCAAAACACGCAATCAACAAAAATGAAGCCGATCAAAAAAAATAAAAAATTCAGTTCTACCGAGGAAGTCTTTGAAAACTTGGCCGGGGTTTTCGCTGATGGATAAAAAGAAGTGAGGACGCGTGTGGCTGCCCCCTGCAGGCGCCGTGCTGTACCGCGTGCCGCTGACCTGGGGTCAGGACAAGCGGCCCTGGAAGCTGCTGCACGGCGCTCTGATGCTCCTGGCGCTGGTCCTGGCCGTCCTGGGACTCTGCGCCGTCTTTGACTTCCACAACGCCAGCGGCACCCCCAACCTGTACTCACTGCACAGCTGGGTGGGCGTGGCCACCGCCGCCCTGTTCGCTGCCCAGGTGAGCCAGCGACAAAGCAACCTCGTGCTGTGTGTCAGTGTGTGGAAGATTGTGCATTTATTTTCTGTTTGTTTGTTTGTGTGTGTGTGTCCAGTGGGCAGTGGGCGTGGCCACCTTCCTCCTGCCCTGTAGCCCCGCCTCCCGCGTAAACTCGTCAAGCCCTTGTCTTTCACGTGTTTCTGGCGCGCCCATTTTTTTTATTAAAATGCTTTTTTCAGCGTCTCCGGGCGCGTCAAGCCGAGAAGCTCTTCTTTGTTCTGTGAGCCTCCTTGTCTTTCTTTCCTTCTTCTTGAAATCTTGAGAAAAAAAAATTGTTTTTATGAAAATGCTTTTTTTCAGCAAAGGAAGCAACAGAGAGTAAGAGAGGAGAGGAGAGAGACTCACAGCTCCCCGGAGGCCGAGAGAGCTGAGGGAACTCGCTGGGGGTGCTGATCGTGGCCTTTGTCCTGCTGGTCCTCATGATGCTGTCCAACAGGAAGTGGCAGCGGCCCGACGACGAGGGAGAGAGAGAGAGAGAGAGAGCAGAGGAGAGAGAGAGAGGAGAGAGAGAGAGAGAGAGTGACATCAGAGAGGGAGAGAGAGAGAGAGAGAGAGAGAGAGAGAGAGAGAGGGAGAGAGAGAGAGAGAGAGAGAGAGAGAGAGAGAGAGAGAGACAGAGAGAGAGAGAGAGAGAGAGAGAGAGAGAGAGAGAGAGAGAGAGAGAGGAGAGAGAGAGAGAGAGAGAGAGAGAGAGAGAGAGAGAGAGAGAGAGAGAGAGAGAGAGAGAGAGAGAGAGAGAGAGAGAGAGAGAGAGAGAGAGAGAGAGAGAGAGAGAGAGAGAGAGAGAGAGAGAGTGAGAGAGAGACAGACAGACAGACAGACAGACAGACAGAGTCATGTGTCAATAATCTGACGAGTGTTTTTTCATCTCCTGTCGCCTGCAGCCGCTGCTCCAGGAGGAGAACTGACCACCGGGTGGGCGTGGCCTCAGCGGCCGGCCGGGTGGGCGTGGCTGTTCCCTCTCCTCTGATCTGATTGTAAATATCAACCTTGGAATCATAGCTTGGATTTTGATTGTGTTTGCTTTTGCCAATGAATGAATAAAGAAAAGCTTTGCAGATGTTTCCTCTGACTCACTGACTCGCTGACTGAGGAGCGGAGGTGGCTCGATGCTGCCCCCTAGTGAGTTTGAATTAACACTCATGGTGTTTGTTGTAAGATTTTGGGGAGGTTTTGTTTGTTTTTTTTTTGCGTGTTTTTGTCTCGTTGGAGACGAAAACTGGACATCATGACAGAACCTGGAACCCGGAAGCTGCTTGGTCGACTGAAGACGGTCTGCTGGAGCAGCTGGAATGGAACCCACGACCTTGTTGCCGTGAGGCAGCAGCGCCGATCGAAAGTTGACTTCGGAGCAGAAAGCGGAAGTGAGGAGCTCGTGCAACAGCTGCGACTTTCGCCCAGGTTTCGTTTGTTCTCCTCACAGCCACACCGGCGGGACGGGAAGCCGCCGCCGCCGCCGCCGCCGCTGCCGCTGCTGCTGCTGTTCGCAGTTCCACCAGCAGGTGGCAGCAGAGTCCCGTCGCTGACGAGTAGAGGAGGCTTTGCACGCGGAAACTATGAGAAGGTTGACGACCTGGACGGAAGGGGGAGGGGTGGAGGCGATCCAGTTGGACTCGGCTTGGCTCGGCTCGTGCCGGGGTCATCAGAGAGGGAGTGGGCGGGGCCAGCCAGTGAAAGTTGATGCGGCAGCAGCAGCAGCAGTGGCAGCAGCGGCTGACATCAGTTCAGTGTTTGGGACGTGCAGGACGGAGCGCCCGCAGCGGTGGAGCCCCGGCAGAGGTGAGTCGATGGAGGAGGAGCAGGTGGTCGATCGATCGATCGATCGATTAATCGATCGATTAACCGATCGATCGATCGACCACCTTGGACATGTTTTATATCATTTCATAAGTTGAGGGGTTTGACTGAGAAAGTTTTTTTTCTTTAGTTTCTTTGTGTGTGTGTGTGTGTGTGTGTGTGTGTGTGTGTCAGGCAGAGCTTCATGTTTCTGAAGAGTTTTTTTTTTCATAATCTGATCAATCAGCAACACACACACACACACACACACACACACACACACACACACACACACACAGCTCTTCAGATCCGTGTAGAAAAACTTGCATCTTCTCTGACCGACCAATCAGAGCAGGGCAGGGGGGCGGGGCTGAAGAACCCCCCTTGGGTTCAGTTCGGCGCCGCCCAGCCTCGCAGCTCTCACCAATAGGAGGCCGAGCGGGGATAGGAGGGTTCTGATTGGCCGACTCTGGAGTTTGATGGACAGACCTGAGAAGTGACAGGAAGTTCATCTGCTGAGGGCCACAGCAGCAGCAGCAGCAGCAGCAGCAGCAGCAGCAGCAGCAGCACATTGAGCGCCACCAGATGTTTCCACAGTCAGTGGGACCTTCAGTTTGTCCTGCTGATGCTGAGATGAAGCTGCAGCTCAGTGTGAGGAGCTCCCTGCTGCCTTGTGTAACATCTGCCACGTTACAGTGGAAACCTGCTGCTGCTGCTGCTGCTGCTGCTGCTGCTGCTGCTGCTGCTGCCAGATGTCTGACAACACGGCGCTGCTGCCTTTTCAGCCGAATGTGTCTCTGGTTGTCTGGGAGATGTTTGCTTGGTGCCTTCAGTCTGACGAGCCAGAACCACGAGCAGCTCCTCAGTTCTTTATTTGTTTCTTCACGTTCCTCTCTCTCTCTCTCTCTCTCTCTCTCTCTCTCTCTCTCTCTCTCTCTCTCTCTCTCTCTCTCTCTCTCTCTCTCTCTCTCTCTCTCTCTCTCTCTCTCTCTCTCTCTCTCTCTCTCTCTCTCTCTCTCTCTCTCTCTCTCTCTCTCTCTGCAGTCACTTCCCTTCAACATGTTGCCACCAACCCTCCTCCTCTTCCTCCCGCTGCTGCTGCTAGCCCAGCTAGCGCTAGCCCAGTATGAGCACCTGGGCTACCCGCCGGGCTACCCCGAGCCGGAGCAGGAGCAGTACAGCGCCCCCCAGCTTTCTCCCGACACGCCCCGCATCCAGCTGCGGCTGGCGGGCGACAAGAGGAAGCACAACGAGGGCCGGGTGGAGGTCTTCTACGACGGCCGCTGGGGGACCGTGTGCGACGACGACTTCTCCATCCACGCCGCCCAGGTGGTGTGCCGGGAGCTGGGCTACGTGGAGGCCGTGTCCTGGTCGCCCTCCTCCAAGTATGGCAAGGGAGAAGGTGAGTCCACCTGGGGGTCCACGTAGAGGTCAGCGTAGAGGTCCACTTGGAGGTCCATCTAGAGGTCCACCTAGAGGTCCATCTAGAGGTCCACCTAGAGGTCAACCTAGAGGTCCACCTAGAGGTCCACCTGGAGGTCCACCTAGATGACCATCTAGAGGTCCACCTAGAGGTCAACCTAGAGGTCCACCTAGAGGTCTACCTAGAGGTCAACCTAGAGGTCCACCTAGAGGTCCATCTAGAGGTCTACCTAGAGGTCAACCTAGAGGTCCACCTAGATGACCAATTAGAGGTCCACCTAGAGGTCCACCTAGAGGTCCACCTAGAGGTCCACCTAGATGTCCATCTAGAGGTCCACCTTGATGACCACTAGAGGTCCACCTAGATGACCAATTAGAGGTCCTTTTGGAGGTCCACCTAGAGGTCCATCTAGAGGTCCAATTAGAGGTCCTCCTTGAGGTCCTTTTGGAGACCCACCGAGAGATCCTCCTGGAGGTCCACCTAGAGGTCCATCTAGAGGTCCTCCTTGAGGTCCACTTAGAGGTCCACCTGGCTGTCTACATAGACGGCCAGATGTCTGCTGCTGCTGTTGCTGCTGCACGTCTCCTGTCGGTCCAGTCGGCTGACCCGGCCCCCCTCTGTGTGTGTGTGTGGTGTGTGTGTGTGCGTGCTCAGGACCCATCTGGTTCGACAACCTGCACTGCACCGGTAAGGAGAAGACCCTGGCGCTGTGCCCGTCCAACGGCATCGGCGTCTCCGACTGCAAGCACAGCGAGGACGTGGGTGTGGTCTGCAGCGACAAGAGGATCCCGGGCTTCAAGTTCGTCAACGCCCTGCCCAACCACATCGAGGTAGCGGAACATCTGTTCTCCTTGGCTCCTCCCTCCTCTGCCTCTTTCTCTTCTTCTGCTCCTGGAGGGAATCTGGAAACTGTTTCTCCTGCTTAAGAAACACAAGAAAACATCTCGTGAGCTGCCAGCAGGGTCTTCTTCTTCTGCTGCCTGCAGTCAGGTCACGGGGCCAACAGTCTCAGCAGAGACACCCAAACAGTTTTTCCTCCATAAGGAAAAAAACAACAAAAAAAAACAAACCCACACGCTGCGTTTGAATGACCTGCCAGCGAGGGGGCGTAAAAGTCAGTGAAAGTCGGCTAAAGCTGCTAATTGCTAATTGCCAGGTGTCTCTGGCTCGTAAACATCAGTCAGACTTGTGCATGGGCTGCTAGCTGCTAGCTGCTAGCTGCTAGCTACTAGCTGCTAGCCGGGCTCGGGAGGACTGGGATCAGCCGGCAGCCTCAGCGCTCCACATTCCAGCGCTGTGAGCTCAGAGTCGCTGCTCGGCCTCGGCCAAACTCACGCAGTGCTTTTCCTACAACACACACACACACACACACACACACACACACACACACACACACACACACACACACATCCTCCCCCCATGGCTCATTTTCAGAGGGAAACTCAGTGGACGGCTGTTGTTGTTTCTGCCTCTGTGCAGTTTGTTCACACTGATGTCCAAAATATTCAGTGATGACAGCGGCGGCAACGTTTCAACAGAGATGATCTCCTGAATCCACTGCATTCCTCTTCCTCTTCTGCCTCTTCTTCTTCTTCTTCTCTTTCTTCTTCTTCTTCTTCTTCCTCTTCCTCTTCCTCTTCTTCTTCTTCACAGTCTTTTTTTGCGAGGCGTCATTCTGCTGATGTGTGACAGATGTTAGCAGACGCGGTGCAAGATGTGGAATATCTTTAGCTCGTCTTGGCTACAGACTGCGGTCATACATTAGGAATTCTGTGCCGTCAGCTAGCTAGCTAGTTAGCAGCTAGCAGGCAGCAGCTAATTGCTGGGAAAGTAAGCCAGTCATTAAATTGCTCCGGTGCAGTGCTGCTGCTGGAGAGGTTGGCTGGTCATTTGCTCGCTAACTGTGGCAGATTTGCGGGCGCGGTCGTTCGCCAGCGCAACAGCGTTGCCAACTTTCATTCAGAAAAGTAAAGGAGGCCTCCCTCAGTGCTCAGGGCCATGACCATCACAGGCCAGTTGCTCCCAGTAGTGGTCCATCATGTCACTGAAATAGGCTTTCAGAAAAGTCGATGGTTCACATAGTTTGAACTGCTTTGTTACCAATAGGCATTAGAAATAATGGTTAAAATGTATTGAAATCTTTTAATTGAACACATTTTTTCCACAACAATGAAAAAAGTGCAGGATGGACGGCTTTTACAAAGGAATTTAAGAAATAAAGCTGAAAAGAACCAGCGGTCTTGACTCTACGCAAGCTAGCAGCCAGTACGCACTTGTTGTGAATGGGTTGGCCAATGGTTTTGCCCCAATCAGTTCAAATGGGGCCGCCACCGGGACACTTGTGTATTTTAAGGGACGCTTGGCAACTCCACCAAACAGGACAGTCGTCGCCACGCAGCAGGTTGCCGCCGTACCGCTAAACCGCCCTGGTTGCGCTCACGTTAGCCTATAGCTCCTCCAGCTTGTCATTACCGTGTCTATAATGCCAGGCACTCTGTGTTGTTGTTTTTTTCCCAGGAGCGCAGCAGGAAAAGTCTGGCCCGTGTGGGTTTTTTTTTTGTGTCCGCCTTGGTGACATCACCGGGGGATTTTCAGACTTCACAGACGGAGGTCTGTCCTGCGGCGGCTCGTCGCGGTCGCCGCACTTCATAAACAGGTGGCGCTTAGAGAGAGAGAGGGAGAGAGAGAGAGAGAGAGAGAGAGAGAGAGAGAGAGAGAGAGAGAGAGAGAGAGAGAGAGAGAGAGAGAGAGAGAGAGAGAGAGAGAGAGAGAGAGAGAGAGAGAGAGAGAGGGCCAGACATCTGGAGCCCAGGTGGTCACATGACCTCGGTGTACGTGCAGGACGGCGGCGCCCCACTGTGGTGGAGGGATGATTAGCAGTCGCTAGGCCTCAACTTTCCCATAAATATGACAATGAAGTTCTTCCCCATCGTCTGTTCTTCTCATGTCATTCAGTGTCCACTAGGGTGCGCTGCTTCTGCTGTTGTATGTTGGGGGCAGAGGTTTTTTATCCAATCATATTTCAGCTGTCTTGTGTCCTCACTGCTATGAAATCTGCCTTCCGCCAGCAGAAGCGGCATCGTGAGCTGGCGGCCGCTGGAGCTGTTAGCAGCCAATCAGATCCTGAGTCAGCGTAAAGCTAGCTGCTTCACGCTAGCTGCTTCACGCTGAGCTTCACATGCAGGCGTCCTGTGATTGGACAAACCCTGAGAGCTGAGACGGGCTGGCACTGCAGGTCCAGTGGCCACCACGCTGAACCCCCGACGGCTGCTGAGGGAGAAGCTGGAGCTTTAGCGGCCGAATCAGCTGCAATTCATCACGTAAATATTAGCAACGTGGTGCAGTGGTGCAGTGTGCAGTGGTGCAGTGGTGCAGTGGTGCAGCAGCTGCGCCAACATCTTCAACAAGTTGTTTCAGAACTTCATAGTTCAGCAGTTTGTTTCGTTGTCGTCTTTTGGTCAATGCGCAGTTGACTGGACCAGAGTTGAAGGTCAGAGGTCACTGGACCAGAGTTGAAGGTCAGAGGTCGGTGTTGCTGAGGAATCTCTGAACATCTCCTCTTGGTCTTCACTGCAGTTTAAAAGCTGCGAAGTCGTTTTGCTGGACTGGATGTCGTCAGTCAGTGTGATTCTTCAACCTCGGGGTCCTGCTGAGGCTATTATGGGATGTATTCATTTAGGGTGGCCTAAATGATGATGATTGGCAGCTATTCCATCAGCTTCCCTCCCTCCCTCCCTGCCTGCCAGGTGGGCGGCGGCCTTTGACCTCGGTGACTTCTTCTTATTTGTCGTGGTTTCTTGGAAACAACAACAACAACTTTCCTGCCACAGGATTTTTTCCTGGGCTTCTGTCAACAAGCCGGACTGACGGCCAGTGTTGCCGTCGCTAAATAAAGTTCCTGTTGCAGCAGCGCCGCATTCCAGCTGCAGATTCCAGCCTGGCCGACCCGCCGAGCTCCGGCCTCACACTGCTGCTGGAGCCGAGCTCTGGCCTCACGCTGCTGCTGGAGCCGAGCTCTGGTCTCACGCTGCTGCTGGAGCCGAGCTCCGGCCTCACGCTGCTGCTGGAGCTGCTGCTGGAGCCGAGCTCCGGCCTCACGCTGCTGCTGGAGCCGAGCTCTGGCCTCACGCTGCTGCTGGAGCCGAGCTCCGGCCTCACGCTGCTGCTGGAGCCGAGCTCCGGCCTCACGCTGCTGCTGGAGCCGAGCTTTGGCCTCACGCTGCTGCTGGAGCTGCTGCTGGAGCCGAGCTCTGGTCTCACGCTGCTGCTGGAGCCGAGCTCCGGCCTCACGCTGCTGCTGGAGCCGAGCTTTGGCCTCACGCTGCTGCTGGAGCCGAGCTCTGGTCTCACGCTGCTGGAGCCGAGCTCTGGTCTCACGCTGCTGCTGGAGCCGAGCTCTGGCCTCACACTGCTGGAGCCGAGCTCTGGTCTCACACTGCTGGAGCCGAGCTCTGGTCTCACACTGCTGGAGCCGAGCTCTGGCCTCACGCTGCTGCTGGAGCCGAGCTCTGGCCTCACGCTGCTGCTGGAGCTGCTGCTGGAGCCGAGCTCTGGTCTCACGCTGCTGGAGCCGAGCTCCGGCCTCACGCTGCTGCTGGAGCCGAGCTCTGGCCTCACGCTGCTGCTGGAGCCGAGCTCTGGTCTCACGCTGCTGCTGGAGCCGCGTGAAGGAAAATCTCACAAATGTTGATTTTTTTATCTTTTTCCCCCATAATTTATTTCCAATATGACAATTTGACCAGTTCCTCAACGTGACGTAACACAGAAAGATAATCTAAAGCAGCAGAATGAATGAAGCGTCACCCAGAGGTTGGAGAAGAGAAGAAGAGAAGGAAAGCCTCTGATTGGCTGTTGGACTGCAGCTGATTGGCCAGAAAGTCTAAAACAGAAGAAAACTTTTCCCAGTCAGTTTGTCAAACCCGGCAGTGGATCAGTGGTCCACGCCATCGCCCCCTGGTGGAGGGAACCAGCGGTGGCAGGCATGTTGCTGGGCGCCGCCTCAGTTTCCCCTGCTTCCTGTTTACCGTTTTGATAAACAGGAAGTGGAGAAAACTGGAACTGAACGATCCAGTCAGAGCTGCAGGGAAACATGGAGAACTCCTCTCCTCCCCTCCTCCTCCTCCTCCTCCTGCTTCTCCTCCTCCTCCCCCTCCTCCTCCTCCTCCTCCTCCTCCTCCTCCTCCTCCTCCTCCTGCTTCTCCTCCTCCTCCTCCTTCTCTTCCACCTCCTCCTCCTCCTCCTCCTCCTCCTCCTTCTCCTCCTCCTCCTCCTCCTCCTCCTCCTCCTCCTCCTCCTCCTCCTCCTCCTCCTCCTCCTCCTCCTCCTTCCTCTCTCCTCCTCCTCCTCCTCCTCCTCCTCCTCTCTATGTCCTCCTCCTCCTCTTTGTCCTCTTCCTCCTTCTCCTCGTTCTCCTCCTACTCCTCCTTCTCTTCCTCCTCCTCCTCCTGCTTCTCCTCCTGTTCCTCCTCCCCCTCCTCCTCCTGCTCCTCTTTCTCTCCCTTCTCCTCTTCCTCCTCTACCTCTTCCTCCTCCTCCTCCTCTTCCTCTTCCTCTTCCTCCTCCTCCTCCTCCTCCTCTTCCTCTTCCTCTTCCTCTTCCTCCTCTCCTCCTCCTCCTCCTCCTCCTCCTCCTCCTCCTCCTCCTCCTCCTCCTCCTCCTCCTCCTCCTCCTCCTCCTCCTCCTCCTCCTCCTTCTCCTCCTCCTGCTTCTCTCCTCCTCCTCCTCTTCCTCCTCCTCCTCCCTCCTCCTCCTCCTCCTCTCTCCTCCTCCTCCTCCTCCATCTCCTCCTCCTCTTCCTCCTCCTCTTCCTCCTCCTCCTCCTCTTCCTCTTCCTCCTCTTCCTCCTCCTCCTCCTCCTCCTCCTCCTCCTCCTCCTCTTCATGTCTTTCCCATCTGTCTTTTAGTCTCTGGAATCTTTTTTCCCCTCCTGCCCCGGCAGCCAATCAGGAGGAGCCAGGGAGGCAGATGTTGGTGGGAACCACTTCCTGTCTGACAGACCCTGAGAACCTCCAGCAGAACCTTCACTGTGGGTCTGATCCAGTTCCATCTGGTCCGGCCCGGTCCAGTCTGTGTGGAGGGATCTCTCCCTCTCTCTCCCCCCTCTCTCTCCTCTCTCTCTCTCTCTCTCTCTCTCTCTCTCTCTCTCTCTCTCTCTCTCTCTCTCTCTCTCTCTCTCTCTCTCTCTCTCTCTCTCTCTCTCTCTCTCTCTCTCTCTCTCTCTCTCTCTCTCTCTATTTGGTGACCCCTCTCCCCCCTTGCCTACTGTCAGGAATGTGGGCTCGGCCTGTGGAGGGGAAATGTTTATCTAATCCCTGTGAGTGGTGGGCCCAGAAGGGAGGGGGCGGGGCATCTGCTGCTGCTGCTGCTGCTGCTGCTGCTGCTGCTGCCGCTGCCTCCAGACTCCAGCATGTGACTCAGCGGCAGTTCCTCCTCAGTCTTCGGCCTCCTCAGACCAGAGGTCGGAGGTCAAAGGTCGGAGGTTTTTTGTCGGCGGGACGTCAGAATTTGTGCCGCGGTTCAACTTCTCACAAAGACGCGATCCCGGGTCGTGGGTCACATGACCACCGCGATGGACCTGCAGAGACTGACACAGGAGCTGCGTCTCCGTCACCCCCCCCTCCTCACTCTGGGGTCTCGTGGGACCAGGATGAGAACTACGGCCACTGATCTTCGCACCACTCAGTGGAAACTCCTGCGAATCACAATTGTACTTTGTCAATATTTCAGAAATATTGCTTTTATTTTGAAAAAAAAAAACTGTCATGGAGACGCAGCCAGTGTTGTCTGGCGCCCCCTGCAGCCGCAGAGGAGAGGGGAGCTGTGATTGGTCTGCAAGGTTCCTCTCAGAACCAATCACCCCCCCCCCCCCTCCGCCGTTAGCCCCCTTCCCGTAGCATCCAGACAGCTTGAGGTACGGCTAGCTTTAGCGACTTAGCAGCAATTTAGCACACACACACACACACACTGCACAGACTGCGCTGGTGCGCAAGCTGTGGCTACAGGCAGGGGTCTGCGTTAGCGGTTAGCGGTTAGCGGTTAGCGGTTTCCCTTCCTGTCTGCGCTCCGCTAACGAGCTGATTGGCCGTCGGCAGGATTTACAGGCAGCTGGTTGCAGTCTGAGCCACAGGAAGTAGTTTGGTGTGTGTGTGTGTGTGTGTGTGTGTGTGTGTGGCTGCTGACATCATCACACCGCGCGCACACACACACACACACACACACACACAAGTTTGCTGTTAAAAATGCTTCTTCTGTGCTTTTTCTTGATGACTTGAAAAAAATATTCCTCCTCCGCCTCCTCCGCCTCCTCCTCCCCCTCTTCCTCCTCCTCCGCCTCCTCCTCCTCCTCCGTCCAATCATCGTCCATCGTTCTGGCGAACTGGTCACATGACCCCGTACGTAACGTGACGCGTAAATGCAAAAAAAAAGTGTTGCGTGCGATATTCCTCAGTATGGATCCGTGTGGAAAAGCGCCTGATTGGAGAGGTTCCTCCAGGCTGAGATGTTTCCATCACCATCCATGGAAGCGCAGCTTCTTCCTCCAACCTCCGACCACCGAGGCGTTGTTTTTCTCTGTCCCGCAGAGCCTCGACATCCAGGTGGAGGACGTGCGTATCCGCGCCATCCTGTCGTCGTACCGCAAGCGTGTCCCGGTGACGGAGGGCTACGTGGAGGTGAAGGACGGAGGCAAGTGGAAGCAGATCTGCAACTCCGAGTGGAAGGAGCTCAACAGCCGGGTCATCTGCGGCATGTTCGGCTTCCCGGGCGAGAGGAGGTACAACGCCCGCGTCTACAAGTGAGTGGCAGCCCGCCGGGGGTGGGGTGGGGCAGGGGCGGAGCTGAGAACGCAACACGCTCCTCTGATTAGTGTGGAAGTTCTCCAGACTGCTCTTGGTCTCCAGACCGCACAGAGTCTAGGTTTCAGGATCAGACGACGAGTTAGCACCAGTAGCGGCGGAGGACCGGTACCGGTCCGTGGGTCATGTGGTGCCGGTCCGTGGGTCATGTGGTACCGGTCCAGTGCGATGGTACTGATTGAAAAATGGGAGGCCTCCACTTCACCGTCAAACACGGGACAGTTGTTTCATTTTATGGGACGCTCGGCAACTGCAGCCAGCGATGACATCACTGCCGTTACTCCACCTTTGTTCCTGGAAACTCCGGCACGGTCGGAGGAGGGACCTGGAGGCGGGGAGGAGGTCCGTGGCGTCGCTCCGTCAGGCTCGGAGGGGTAATTTGCAGTGAGTCTGCTGGAGGTATTTTTCCCTGCTGCGGCTTCACTTTCCACCGACGTGTCGCTTTTCAGCTGGAAAACCTCCCGGCCTTCAGCCGGTGGCTCGCTAGGCTGGCGGTTAGCTAGCCCACTGGCTAATTAGCGTGCTGGGTGGCAGCCAGCGAGCGAGGTCATCGCGCTGTTCCGGCCGTTCCTGCTCCGCCCCGGGAATAACTGGGAACCGCCGGCGGCTCCCTCACGGAGAAGATCAGAGGAGGAGCAGGAAGATGAATCCTCCTCTTTGATTGGACAGGAAACCAAGTCAGAAGAGGATAGTAGAAAACTGGAGCTCCTGGAGAGGAAGGAAGCCCCCTGGTGGCTGCTGCTGCTGCTGCTGCTGCTGCTGCTGCTCGGCCTCCACAGATTTCCAAAGATAATTCCATTTTATGTTTTGTGTAGTTTTTGTCGCTCGGAAGTCTTAAATCTTCTCATCAGACGAAGACGGACGCTATGTCCTGGCCAATCACAGGCGACCTCGCTGACCTCGCTGACCTCGCTGACCCCCAAGGCCAAAAAATAAAAAAACCCACCAGGGACGGTTTCTACTCAGAGTCCTTAATCGACCCCGGAGGTTTGGTCTTGACACTGCTGCTCTCTCTCTCTCTCTCTCTCTCTCTCTCTCTCTCTCTCTCTCTCTCTCTCTCCCCCTCTCTCTCTCCCTGTGCAGGATGTTCGCCCGCCGGAAGAAGCCCACCTACTGGGACTACTCGGTCAACTGCACTGGGAACGAGGCCCACCTGTCCAGCTGCCGGCTCGGCCACCAGGTGGCGCTCAGGTCCAACAGCAGCTGCGAGGGCGGGCTGCCGGTGGTGGTGAGCTGCGTGCCGGGCCGAGCCTTCGCCCCCAGCGGCCTGACGGGCTTCAGGAAGGCCTTCAGGCCGGAGGTGAGGAGGCCTGGCAGGGGGCGCTATGCTGCAGAGGGCGGAGGGACCTTCAGAATTCTCAAGACAATAAGAAACTAAATGGATGGATGGATGGATGGATGGATGGATGGATGGATAGATAGATAGATAGATAGATAGATAGATAGATAGATAGATAGATAGATAGATAGATAGATAGATAGATAGATAGATAGATAGATAGATAGATGGATGAAACTACACAATTAAAGTAGAAGTAAAAGATTGAAGCCAGTCAGTGAACATAGAGCCGTTTGGGGGCTGCTTGGAAAGGGGGAGGAGCCTGAAAGCTCATTGGACCGTCGGCAGGCAGCCAATCGGATTCATCGTTCATCACTAGCGGTGAAGCCTCCTGGTCACAGAGTGGGAGGGGCTTCCTGACTGTAGCCCCGCCTCTTCTCTACGCGGAGCTTGCTCATTGGCTGCTCACTGCGCCCCCTGCAGGATGGACGTCGGGCTTGAAGCCTCGTGAGCTTTTTTGTTGTTTTTCTTTTGTTCCCCCAGATTGTGTAAGCAGCTGTGGCTCCGCCCACTCTAGCTCGCATATCTGTGGAACATCTGCAGAACATCAATCTGCAGAGGTCTGCAGGCTTCAGCCCGGCCTATCAGGACAACGTTTGGAAGCCTTTTCTGCCCCCTGCTGGCGACAGGATTGAAGACTTGCGCTTTTTGTAAAATTATTTTTTATTTTTCTGAATGTGTGCTGGGGGGTGATGAGGGTAGGGGGTGGGGGGTTTCGACCAAGTGGGGGGTTTCTTCTGAGACACACACAAACAACACACACACACACACACACAGCGGCTGAACCTCTCGTGTTTGTCCCTCCCCTCTTTTTTTTTTCCCAGCAACCCCTGGTGCGGCTGAGGGGCGGGGCCATGGTGGGCGAGGGCCGGGTGGAGGTGCTGAAGAACGGCGAGTGGGGAACCATCTGCGACGACCAGTGGAGCCTGCTGGCGGCCAGCGTGGTGTGCAGGGAGCTGGGCTTCGGCACCGCCAAGGAGGCGCTGTCCGGGGGCCGGCTGGGCCAAGGTACCGCCCACCCGGGGGGGAGGGGCCAGGGGGCGACCGCAGCGTCTCATCACATCCAAAACCACCGAGCCAGAAATATCTCCAGCAGCCCTGCTGCGCTCTGATTGGACGAGAGCGACTGACTGCAGGACACAGAGTTCCAGAGTCAGCCCGGGGTTGTGGGTTTAAAGCCCAGGGAGGAGCAGGAGGAGGTGGGGGAGGATATTTCACTGTAAATGTGGATGTTGAGCAGACACTGAACCCAGTCAGGGTCCTGGAGGCCCCAGGGTCTTCAGCTCTTCATTCAAATGACTCTGAAGACCCTCATAAAGCCGTTCCATTGCTCACTGTTGTTCACTTCTTCAGGTTCAGCGGCCGGATTAGAAAGTTTAACCGGCCGCCTATGGCCCCCGGGCCGTGGTTTGACCAGCCTAGGCTAAGGGCTAACCAGCCCCCCCTTGTCCCTTGCTGCGCCCCAGGTATGGGCCCGGTCCACATGAACGAGGTGCAGTGCTCCGGCTTCGAGAAGTCCGTCACCGAGTGCGGCTTCAACCGGGAGTCGGTGGGCTGCAGCCACGAGGAGGACGCCGCCGTGCGCTGCAACGTCCCGGCCATGGGCTTCCAGGAGGCGGTGAGTCACCGCCCGGAATATACATATATATATAAAAAATACCTGAATATAAAAAATATATACCCCCATGACCCCATGACCCCGCTCTGTCTCCCAGCTGCGTCTGACCGGTGGGCGGAACCCCTACGAGGGCCGCGTGGAGGTCCTGGTGGACCGCAACGGCTCGCTGGCCTGGGGGACGGTGTGCAGTGAGGGCTGGGGGACCATGGAGGCCATGGTGGTCTGCCGCCAGCTCGGCCTCGGCTTCGCCAGCAACGCCTTCCAGGTCAGTGACCCCCCCCCCCCCCAGGGGGAGGAGCCTCAGGACTGATGATGATGATGATGATGAGGAAGATGATGGTGATGGTGTGATGATGATGATGGTGATGATGATGAAAGTGATGGTGATGATGATGATGATGATGATGATGATGAAGGTGATGATGATGATGGTGAAGATGATGATGATGAAGGTGATGGTGAAGATGATGATGATGGTGAAGATGATGATGATGATGGTGAAGATGATGATGATGAAGGTGATGGTGATGATGATGATGATGATGATGATGATGATGATGAAGGTGATGGTGATGATGGTGAAGATGATGATGAAGGTGATGATGATGATGGTGAAGATGATGATGATGAAGGTGATGGTGATGAAGGTGATGGTGAAGATGATGATGATGGTGAAGATGATGATGATGAAGGTGATGGTGATGATGATGATGATGATGATGATGATGATGATGAAGGTGATGGTGATGATGGTGAAGATGATGATGATGAAGGTGATGGTGATGAAGGTGATGGTGATGATGATGATGATGATGGTGAAGGTGATGATGATGATGATGATGATGATGATGATGATGATGATGATGATGATGATGAAGTGATGGTGATGATGATGATGATGATGGTGATGGTGATGATGATGATGATGAAGGTGATGGTGAAGATGAAGGTCATGGTGAAGATGATGATGATGATGGTGATGATGATGATGATGATGATGATGATGATGATGATGATGATGATGATGATGATGTGCCCCTTTAATGGTTACATCACTCCTTAACTCATCTCACATGTTGAAACGTGAGATAAATCCTGGCCCAGTCTGCCCTCTGGTGGCCAGCACTGGGAACTGGGTCGCTACTCAGTTCTGGGTCGCTGCGCTGTTTTGATTTGGTTGCAGCTTCCTGGGCAGTGTTTAAAATATTTGTGTCTATTGCACAAACGTTGGGCATGCAAATCAAATGAATGCATTTTAATGTGGACTAAGTTTGCGTGGCGACTTCATGCTGAGACTCCGCCAGTTGAGAGCCCCTGCACTTCACTTCCTGTCCAGCGCTAACCTCCTAGCGCTAACCTCCTAGCGCTAACCTCCCCCCTCTCGCTGCCCAGGAGACGTGGTACTGGCCCGGGGACGTGAGCGCCGACGCCGTGGCCATGAGCGGCGTGCGCTGCTCGGGCACCGAGATGTCTCTGTCCCACTGCCTGCACCACGGCGCCCACCTCAGCTGCGCCAAGGGGGGCGGCCGCAACGCCGCCGGCGTGTCCTGCTCCGAGAGTGAGAGCCCGCTCACTTCCCTCAGGTCGCGCTGAGCACTCTCACCAAAGTGCTGCTGCAGCTCAGGTCTTCCTCTGCTTCCTCCAGCGGCGCCCGACCTGGTGCTGAACCCCCAGGCGGTGGAGCAGACCACCTACATGGAGGACCGGCCCATGTTCATGCTGCAGTGCGCCTACGAGGAGAACTGCCTGGCCGCCGCCTCCAGCCAGGCGCCCGCCAACTCCTACCGCCGCCTGCTGCGCTTCTCCTCGCAGATCCACAACAACGGCATGTCCGACTTTCGGCCCAAGGCCGGGCGCCACTCCTGGGTGTGGCACGACTGCCACAGGTGGGTGTCGTCCACTTCCTGTCTGCCGTGCACCGCCACAACGACACATTGACATCTTTAAATGTTAGGCGCTAGCGTTTAGCTTTTACAGACAGGAAGTCACAGCCGCAGCCACTCAACACCTGCCGAGAACCTCCCACTTCCAGAGGTTCTGCAGAGTCTTCTGGCTTCCTGGTTATAGAACACAGGAGGAACACAGATGAGGTTTAGGTCCCAAGAACAAATCCCAGGAACCACCAGAGTCCCAGGACTTCAACAGAGTCCCAGGACCTCAACAGAGTCCCAGGAACCACCAGAGTCCCAGGACCTCAACAGAGTCCCAGGACCCAACACAGTCCCAGGACCCAACACAGTCCCAGGAACCACCAGAGTCCCAGGACTTCAACAGAGTCTCAGGACCTCAACAGAGTCCCAGGAACCACCAGAGTCCCAGGACTTCAACAGAGTCCCAGGAACCACCAGAGTCTCAGGACCTCAACAGAGTCCCAGGACTTCAACAGAGTCTCAGGACCTCAACAGAGTCCCAGGACCTCAACAGAGTCCCAGGAACCACCATAGTCCAAGGACCTCAACAGAGTCCCAGGACCTCAACAGAGTCTCAGGACCTCAACAGAGTCCCAGGACCCAACAGAGTCCCAGGACTTCAACAGAGTCCCAGGACTTCAACAGAGTCCCAGGAACCACCAGAGTCTCAGGACCTCAACAGAGTCCCAGGACTTCAACAGAGTCTCAGGACCTCAACAGAGTCCCAGGACCTCAACAGAGTCCCAGGAACCACCATAGTCCAAGGACCTCAACAGAGTCCCAGGACCTCAACAGAGTCTCAGGACCTCAACAGAGTCCCAGGACCCAACAGAGTCCCAGGACTTCAACAGAGTCCCAGGACCTCAACAGAGTCCCAGGACCTCAACAGAGTCCCAGGAACCACCATAGTCCAAGGACCTCAACAGAGTCCCAGGACCTCAACAGAGTCTCAGGACCTCAACAGAGTCCCAGGACCCAACAGAGTCCCAGGACTTCAACAGAGTCCCAGGACCTCAACAGAGTCCCAGGACTTCAACAGAGTCCCAGGACCCCGCATGGACCTCATCCTGTACAAACATCTGCTTGTACAAGAATAACAATTCTCTCTCTTTCTATTTGTGTGTGTCTGTGTGTGTGTGTGTGTGTGTGTGTGTGTGTGTGTGTGTGTGTGTGCACAGGCACTACCACAGCATGGAGGTCTTCACCCTCTACGATCTCTTCAGCCTCAACGGGACCAAGGTGGCTGAAGGTCACAAGGCCAGTTTCTGCCTGGAGGACTCGGAGTGCGATGAAGGTGAGTGGCTCGGCTCCTGGCCGCTGCAGGGTGGGGGGGTGGAGCCCGAGCCGAGCCGAGCCGAGCCGAGCCGAGCCGAACCAACTCTGCTTCTCCCTGCAGGCATCGAGAAACGCTACGAGTGCGCCAACTTCGGCGACCAGGGCATCACGGTGGGCTGCTGGGACACCTACCGACACGACATCGACTGCCAGTGGGTCGACATCACCGACCTCAAGCCCGGAGACTACATCTTCCAGGTGAGACGCCCCCTGCTGGCGGCGCGAGGGTGGGGCGGGGGGGTAACTAGCATCACAATGACGAGGCTAACGAGCGTCCCGGCCCCGGCAGATCGTCATCAACCCCAACTACGAAGTCCCGGAGACCGACTACTCCAACAACGTGCTGAAGTGCAGGTGTCGCTACGACGGCCACCGGGTCTGGATGTACAGCTGCCACAACGGTACCGACACCTGCCGCTCCCCCCCGGCTCGTCTGCCACCTGGTGTCACACATTGTGTTTAGTGACAATCCATCATTTCATGAGAACGACGTTTGATTTCATGAGAAAAGTAGCAGTGAAGTATTACGAAATGTTAGACTTTGGAGTCAGTAGGGCAAAAATAAATAAATAAATAGATTATATTGAATAGAAAAATGTAACTTTTTTTTTTTTTTAAAAAGTGGCAGAATCCATTCGAAGGGTTGCATCTTAATTAGAAAAAAAATAAATTGATTTGATTTATTTATTTATTTCGAACATGAAAGAAAATAAGAAAATAAAAGGGATACAAAAACCAAAACATATGAAAGAAAAATTAAAAAACATATATGAATAAAAAAAAAATAGGATAAGTAAACAAACACCAGTGAAATATACATCAAAATAATATTATACATGTTCGAAAAGGGGTAGCAGGAAGTAAGAACTCATGTGTACCCACCCCCAAACTTAAATAAATATACAAACTTATGAAATATAATTTCTTTATTTTATTTATTCATTTATCACAGTTGACATGTTTATTTTAAATAAACATAAAACCATAAATCACCAATTAATTTCACATTTTACGTCATTTGTTGACGCCCCCTAAGAAGCCTGTGGCTGGGCGGGGCCACTGCCTCACTGTCTTTCTCTCCACCAGGCGGCTCGCTGAGCTCGGAGACGGAGCAGACCTTCCCCGGCCTCCTCAACAACCAGGTGACCCACAGGTAGAGGCGGAGCCAGGGGGATGAGTGGACTGGGCCTGCAGGGGGCGCCGTCCTACCGCCGTCGTCTCTGCCAGTGGCCACGTCGACCTCGTTCATCCCGACCTGACCCGACCCCTCCCTCTCCTGTCCACAAGGGGGCAGCAGCGGCCTCGATAAAACCACATTGACGCTGAGGCGGGTGTTTGGGCATCGCCGGGACTCCCCCTGCTGGAGAGCCTGGGTAACCAGCATCAGGTGGACCCATCTCAACCAGCTAGAAAAAATATAGAAGGAGAAGGAAGAAAGCTGTCAATCCACCGGGTGTCGCCGAAACTCCGCCCCCACTGTGGGCGTGGCTCAACATTCCCTTCCCTCAGCGTTCAGCGCCGCCGCCGTTCACACCTGGTGAAAACTTTCTGGTTTTATTCACTCATAACTGTCTGATGTAATGTAGCCGTGTGTTTTTGGAAGCTGATGCTGGACCTCATTTGTTTCATTTTATTTCTTTGCTCATAAAGGAAAAATAACGGTGACGTTTTAATAGTTTTATCCTATTTGCCGCGACGCAGCTGTAACCTGTCGTCAGTGTTTGTTCACTTTGTTTCACTTCCTGCGTCAGACCAGAGCCGCTAGGCTAGCTACGAGGCTAAACGCAGCAGGCGGTACATGGACCAGATGCTACTCTAGATGGCTTGCGCTCGATTGCTTCATGCCGTAAGCTGACAGGCTAACAGATTCCCAAAGGGATGAAAAACAATACGAGAGGCTAATGCTTAAAAATGTTGTGCAAGAAAAGTTCACGTTTCATCACGCTAACGTTAGCTTTTTAGCGATTGCGCTAAAACGTGCAGACTTCAGCTGAGCTAGCTAGAGTCTTCGTACACAGCTGTCAGTCAAACACGCTTATGGCCCCGCCCACGCTCAGGCTTGCTGACTGTAGGCTCCATTTTAAATGTAAGAAAAATGCTCATTCGCTACTTTAGCTATGCTAACACACAGCTGAGAATGCTGTTTGTGCTGTGACTCCAGCCATCGTCACGGTCGCAGAGCAGCTCACAGTCATTTTCACTTCCTGCTCGCTTTCTTCAGAGACCAATTCCGTGGGACCGACGTTGATGTGTGTGAATTTGTATTTTATTGTACTTTAGTGTAACGGTGCTATCGGACCGGCTCTCTGTTTTCTGAGGGTTCGGTCCACATCGAACAGCCATGTGATGTAAACTGAGTGTAAACGTGAACTGAGCTGAAATAATAATAATAATTAAAAAAAGAAACCGAGCAAACAATCGCATGTTTGGGGCTTTTTCTCATCTTCTGCGAGCTTCTGACATTTATTTTCATTTTCACTGTTTTCTTTGCCATGGTTATTATTATTTGTATTATTTCTTTTTAAATTGCCAAACCTGTGAGTGTTTTATACCTTTCTGTCTTACATATACGTCTCTCTCACTTTTCCCAAGTTCCAGAGGAAAAGATGCCAAGTTCAACATGTCTTCAGTAAACAAATGAATTCAGGATGCAAATATGCAGAGCTGTGGGCCGAGTGCAAAACCCCAACATCAACACTGTTTGGTCAGGCATGAAGTCTGACTGCTGCTCTCTCTGTCTGTCTGTCTGTCTGTCTGTCTGTCTCCCTCTCTCTCCTCTCTCTCTCTCTCTCTCTCTCCTCTCTCTCTCTCTCCCTCTCTCTCTCTCTCTCTCTCTTCATCTCTCTCTCTCTCTCTCCCCCCTCTCTCTCTTCCTCTCTCTTCCTCTCTCTCCCCCTCTTCCTCTCTCTCTCCCTCTCTCTTCCTCTCTCTCTCTCTCCCTCTCTCTTCTCTCTCTCTCTCTCTCTCTCTCTCTCTCTCCCTCTTCCTCTCTCTTCATCCCTCTCTCTCTCTCTCTCCCCCCCCCCTCTCAGGGTTTTATGAGGGGTTGGTTTCTGTGTCTCATGTCACATGACTCAAACAAGGCCTCTGTTCTGCATGAGTGAACCGACTGCTTGAAGCAAATCTATATCAGTAATCATTATTATTATGAACAAACATCTAAACTAATTATATTATGAAATACAAACATCTGAACTAAACATAATATTACCTTCAATATAAGCACTCGCTACCTTCTTGCCCTTCCCTCTCACTTTGACTTTAACAGACAAAAACATTTCTCATGGTGGAGACCAGGATTCGAACCCTGGTCTTCTGCACCAGAGTCAGCAGCCAAACCCACTCAGCTAACCTGGCCAGGTCCCTAACAAGTGAGGAGGGATGTCAGTACATTAATAACATGCTCTCAGTGTGTGGTTCATAATAATGACAATGATACCTCACATGTCCAATTCTACTATTTAATTTTGGAAATAATCCACCTGAAAAATGAAAAATATCATAATGTCAATGGCAAAGTTGTCAACTTTGGAAACCCCCCAAAAAGGCCAAAAATGATTTCCCGTGAAAAAATCCACCTCAACACAGACATAATGATTCGCTGAGTTTTATACTGTATGTTGAAAAGTGTTGGGATGAGCACTGCCATCTAGTGGTCAAATTGCAGATTTTTTTGCAAAGTGGAATCGAAACCTAAGAATGTGGTGCCACCTTCAGCATCGTAACGCTAACCCTACTGCCATACAAGTCTATGGGGGTCAAAGGTCAACTTTGTCCTAGAGACGTGGGGCTACTTGCTTTGTCATCGGGATCCCTCAAGAACCCCCCACACCAAATTTGGAGCTTCTAGCTCGTGAGGAAGCCAAAAACCCTGACCCTAATTTCAGCCTTAAGCGTAACCCTAGGCCTAATTTGGGGGACGCCAAAGTTGACAACTTTGCCATTGACATCACGGTATTTTTCACTTTTCCAGGTGCATTATTTCCAAATCTACACAGTAGAAATGGACATGTGAGGTATCAGGGAGAAATAAGCAGCCGCTCACTTTCAACAAGTGTAACAACAAGTAGAGCTGAAGCCTTTCATGTCCAGTGGTGACTCAATAATTCCCCTCGCTCTTTAGCACTGAATTCAAGTAGAGTTTGAAAAGAAGGAAGGGGGAGCTAGCTGGCTAACCAGCTAGCTCCACTCACCTGTTTGCTGCTGCTTCTTCTTGCTCCCAGTTGAAGGAAATTCCAAATGCTCGGAAGATTGAAATGCTCGCAAATTCCACGCACGCAACGCAACGCAAGTTTTGGTGGTTTTGTTGGTTTTAGGTTTGTTTGGTTTTGGTTTTGATTTTTGTTGGTTTAGTTTTGACACCCCACACACACACAGACACACACTCCAGTGTTGTACCTCTGGTCCACGCCGGGTTTCGATCCTGTGACCTCCGTATTGGGAGTCAGCGTTGCTCCCCACAAGACCGTCTTCAGCGCTGAGGAGCAGAGAACCAGAAAGACCTCAGTGCTACACCTGACACACACAAACACACACTGGCAGCAGCTACACACACACAAAATAGAAAATAAAATGAAACAAAGGACAATCAGTAACCAAAGTATAATATTTTCAACTCCTTTCCTCCAGAGTTAAGACTCCACCACAAGTTATCATCATATATCACCATCAAATCAAGAAGTTGAAATTATGGAGGTACATCAGAAAAAGGTCACTGTGATGAAACAGTTGATGTCAGTGTGTTTGTCATAACCAGAGAGGCCACATGGAGGCTGGCTGTATAACCAGGGTGACTGACTCACCTCCACAGTCATCAGGCTGACCAGGTGGTTAGCTCACAAGGATAAACCTCTGACTGTGGTGCAGGAGATGTGGGTTCAAATCCCACTTGGTGCCACATGTTGAGGTTTTGCCTTCTGCACTGCATCTCATGCCAGATGATTTTCTTCTCCAGAAAAATTCTGAAGTGAATCTTTGTGCTATTTTCACTTTCTTATTGTATCTCTGAGAAGTGAAAAATGACCTCCACAAAATGAGATGCAGTGCAGAAGGCAAAACCTCAACATGTGGCACCAAGTGGGATTTGAACCCACATCTCCTGCACCACAGTCAGAGGTTTATCCTTGTGAGCTAACCACCTGGTCAGCCTGATGACTGTGGAGGTGAGTCAGTCACCCTGGTTATACAGCCAGCCTCCATGTGGCCT
This sequence comes from Thamnaconus septentrionalis, assembly GCA_009823395.1. Lineage (NCBI taxonomy): Eukaryota > Metazoa > Chordata > Actinopteri > Tetraodontiformes > Monacanthidae > Thamnaconus > Thamnaconus septentrionalis. The sequence continues at coordinate 804,919 of CM020507.1, read as the reverse complement.
CTCTGGTTATGACAAACACACTGACATCAACTGTTTCATCACAGTGACCTTTTTCTGATGTCCCTCCATAATTTCAACTTCTTGATTTGATGGTGATATATGATGATAACTTGTGTTGGAGTCTTAACTCTGGAGGAAAGGAGTTGAAAATATTATACTTTGGTTACTGATTGTCCTTTGTTTCATTTTATTCTTTATGTTGTGTGTGTGTAGCTGCTGTCAGTGTGTGTTTGTGTGTGTCAGGTGTAGCACTGAGGTCTTTCTGGTTCTCTGCTCCTCAGCGCTGAAGACGGTCTTGTGGGGAGCAACGCTGACTCCCAATACGGAGGTCACAGGATCGAAACCCGGCGTGGACCAGAGGTACAACACTGGAGTGTGTGTCTGTGTGTGTGTGGGGTGTCAAAACTAAACCAACAAAATCAAAACCAAAACCAAACAAACCTAAAACCAACAAAACCACCAAAAACTATGCTATGCTATGCTGTGTCGTGGAATTTATGAGCATTTCAATCTTCCGAGCATTTGGAATTTCCTTCAACTGGGAGCAAGAAGAAGAAGCAGCAGCAAACAGGTGAGTGGAGCTAGCTGGTTAGCCAGCTAGCTCCCCTTCCTTCTTTTCAAACTCTACTTGAATTCAATGCTAAAGAGCGAGGGGAATTATTGAGTCACCACTGGACATAAAAGGCTTCAGCTCTACTTGTTGTTACACTTGTTGAAAGTGAGCGGCTGCTTATTTCTCCCTGATACCTCACATGTCCATTTCTACTGTGTAGATTTGGAAATAATGCACCTGGAAAAGTGAAAAATACCGTGATGTCAATGGCAAAGTTGTCAACTTTGGCGTCCCCCAAATTAGGCCTAGGGTTACGCTTAAGGCTGAAATTAGGGTCAGGGTTTTTGGCTTCCTCACGAGCTAGAAGCTCCAAATTTGGTGTGGGGGGTTCTTGAGGGATCCCGATGACAAAGCAAGTAGCCCCACGTCTCTAGGACAAAGTTGACCTTTGACCCCCATAGACTTGTATGGCAGTAGGGTTAGCGTTACGATGCTGACGTTGGCACCACATTCTTAGGTTTCGATTCCACTTTGCAAAAAAATCCGCAATTTGACCACTAGATGGCAGTGCTCATCCCAACACTTTTCAACATACAGTATAAAACTCAGCGAATCATTATGTCTGTGTTGAGGTGGATTTTTTCACGGGAAATCATTTTTGGCCTTTTTGGGGGGTTTCCAAAGTTGACAACTTTGCCATTGACATTATGATATTTTTCATTTTTCAGGTGGATTATTTCCAAAATTAAATAGTAGAATTGGACATGTGAGGTATCATTGTCATTATTATGAAACACACACTGAGAGCATGTTATTAATGTACTGACATCCCTACTCACTTGTCAGGGACCTGGCCAGGTTAGCTGAGTGGGTTTGGCTGCTGACTCTGGTGCAGAAGACCAGGGTTCGAATCCTGGTCTCCACCATGAGAAATGTTTTTGTCTGTTAAAGTCAAAGTGAGAGGGAAGGGCAAGAAGTTCAAAGCTCAGGTCATCAGGACAGATGGCTCAGGCTGGAGGAGGCCTGACTGTGGTGCATGAGGTTGTTGGTTCAATTCCCCACAGACACCTGTTTTGTTTTTTTGTGGAGGTCATTTTTCACTTCTCAGAGATACAATAAGGAAGTGAAAATAGCACAAAGATTCACTTCTGGAGAAGAAAATCATCTGGCATGAGATGCAGTGCAGAAGGCAAAACCTCAACATGTCATCATCTGGTACAAGTGGGATTTGAACCATCATCTGGCACACAGTCAGAGGCTGTAAGGTAACCAAGTTGGGAAATGATACATTTTGGCCAGCTCTGCCCCATGATACTGTGGGTTCCAGTTGAAAGGATACATTTTACCACTCTGCCCCATGCTACATTATGACAGGATTGTAATTCCCTGTGAATTTTGTTTAAATTTCTTTGTTTTTGTGTGTGAACTGCGACAGGGTGGCGCAGTGGTTAACACTCTCACCTCACAGCAAGAAGGTTGTGGGTTTGATTCCCAGACTGGGACTTTTGTGTGGAGTTTGCATGTTGTCCCCGTGTCTGCTGGCTTCTCTGCGGGTCTTCCAGAGTCTAAACACATGCATGCATGTGTGGCCTTTTTTGGAGGACTTCAAATTTGGCAACTTTGTCATGGACAAGCATTATTGGGAAAATGATTTGACATGTGAGGTATCATTTTCTCTACTTTTAAATCTGGCCAAAATGATTTGGCCGTGAAATATGTCAACTGATTATCCCCCAAAAGTCCAAAATGATTTCCGTGAAATATGTCAACTGATTATAAAAGTTTACAATGGTACCTCACCATGTCCATTTCTACTGTATAATTTTAGAAAAAAAATCCACCTCAACATAGACATAATGATTCACTGAATTTTATATGTTGAAAAGTGTTGAGATGAGCTCAGCCATCTAGTGGCCAAATTGTGGAATTTTATTTTTATGGTGGAATTGAAACCAAAGAATGTGGTGCCAACTTCAGCGTCGTCCTGAGCTACATCAACGTTGATTTGCGCTGCCGGGGCAGCTTCAGTTTGTTTATTTCAAGAGTTTTAATCGATTATAGTCGATTTTATAAATGAAATGGCATGGTTTGAGTTTTAATAATTGTTTTTTTATTGATACATTTTATATAAACTTTACACTATTTTTAGTTTTGATTAAAATGAGCTATTTGTCACTGTTAATGTATGTTAAATATGAATGTTATTGTCTTTTAAGAAGTACTCATTGAAAGCGTTTATTTTTGGGGTGTAGTTTTCACGGTGTTGAATGGTGCTTCATTTGAACCGTTTCACAAAGGCACCTTTTGACATCAGTTTGAAGCGTGGACCTACTGATTGGCCAGCGGTGGTTACAACAGCATTTTCTGTTGTTTTGGACAATAATCATATGGTAAACATTAACCTGAAGCCTTCACGAAATAACGGGAAACTATCTCGTTATTTCGTTGAGTGTGTCGTTGTCACGCTGGCAGGTGCTTATTGATGGTCCTCTTGTGTGCAGGTGTGCAGGCGACGGCATCACGACCCCCGGCTGTGACTCCTGCTGCCAGCGGGGCGCCAGCCTGCTGCTGCCGTGATGAGTGGCGGCGTCCAGTCAGGGCAGTTGCTGCTCCAGGCTCACGATAGGCTCCTCCCACCCCATGACCAGAGCTGCAGTGGCCCCTCCCCCACGGTAACAGCAGCCACTTCCTGTAGTGTGCTGAGACCACGCCCCCTCCCCTCGTGCTGCTGTGATTTAACTCTGAATTCAGGCGACCTTGAAAAAAACAAACTGTTGTCTAAACACAATGTTGTGTTGTTGTTTTGCTGCAGATTTGCTCGCTGCTCTTCAGAGCCGCCTCCTCCCAGCTGACGGACCGCCAGGGTCTCAACACATCACTTCCTGTTCTGGTGTGTGACAGCGATGAAGGCGGAGCCGAGGAGGAGGAGGAGGAGGACTAAATAAAGACGACAGTATTTTATTACCCTGCTGCTCTCATGACTTGAACTGTCACCACATTGAACACAAACACACACCTTTTAAACAAACACACACACACACACACATGGAAATGATGAAACACAAAATGATCTTTATTCACGGACTGAAATTTGGTAGGAAATGAAAGAAACGTGAAAATAATTCTATGACGGCATTTTCAGCAGCTGCTTGTTATATTTCTCTCCAGTTCGCATGAGACCCAAAACTCCCTTTGATAATTATCACTGTACTGTGAAGTCAAAAGCTGCGAGGCAAACAATAACCCACTTTTGAGTTCTTACCTTGACAAACTGTCTAAGAGAATCAAACTCAGGGATGATGCAATGCAAGGCTGCATTTCCCTCTTTACATTGTGAACAGAAGATGTCCACTGAAGGTTGTATGGTGGTGTTCACTGTCATGCACTCTTGTGTTTTGCCACAATTTCAGATACACAACATCTCCAACCTCAAGAAGGAGTCTGACACCATTACTTGAGCTCACATGATGGGATGGCTGATGCTCGTAGGCAATAAAAATATAGTCTCCATTTTTAACCAAAAAAACACCTGAGGGAAGAGAAGGATGTCCCTCTCCAAAGACATACCAGTCAAACTGGTAGACTCCTCTCACTGGTGCAATAAAGAAGCCTGCAATGGCAGAAGAGAACAGTCAGATGAATCAGTGGTCAGGTGGAAGTCTTTCCACTGTAACCAGTCAATCAAAGTAGGAACCTGTGTTTGGGTTGTAGGCATTTCCGATGTTTGTGACCACACGTCTGAAGACCATCGGAGTGTGAGTATTAAACGGGCCGACATTTGCATAGCCTGACGCCAGCAGAGAGGCTGACAAAGCCACCTGTTTGACTGAGACACACAGTTCTATTGAGAAAAGATAAACCATGCAAGCATTTCTACATTTCTACCTTCATTTTTCTTCTTACGTTCTTTGTCTGTCTTCAGTTCTTCTACGTGGATTTCTGTAACATTTGTCCTGGCTTTCAGTGAGCTCAGCTCCGCTGTTTGAGCTGAAGATATGTAGAAAATATATGCAGTGTTTGGTAACTTAAGTTCTCAATAAATGCTTCAAACATGAAATCAACCTTCAGTGCAAGGACAAGGACAATAAAGTCAAAAGACTATCCAGAAAGCACAAGGTTAGTTCTTCCAAGAAGTAGAGGGAGAAAATGTTGAGGGCTAAAGGTGGAACCACATCTGAACACATTACTAAGCATATCACAATGTCACATATCATATTGTTGTTGTCCCCTCTGGCCTGTGGCAATTCCATCTGCTGATTATTTTATCTTTTGACAATTGCAGTATTTGTATTTTGTCTTACACTGTAATAAAATACCTTGCAGCTGTTGCTTCAGTTTGTCCACTTCAGTCTTTTGTGACTCCAGCTTGGCCGTTTGTCCTAAAAAACAAATAAGATAGATTTTCCAGAATGAAAGGAAGCCAATGACTTACTGTTTTTCTGACCATCTGTACTGTTGTTCATCATTCTGTTTCCCTACCTTGGTTTTCTTTCTGGAGTTGCCTGATCTCCACCCTCTGCTCAGCCAACATGGCACTCATTTCTCTCAGCACAGTGTTGACATCCTCTTTACGTGTCTGTTGTTGGTTGGGGGTTTCTTGTGGTCCTCTGGTGTGATCAGTAAGTTCCTTCCCAAGTGGTGAGATGTCATTGTTGAGCTCTGGTTGAAGCTCTCCTGAGCAGAGAGAGGAGATGAGCTGCAAAACCAGAAAACACAATGTAGTCTTCATTGTCAAAACGCTGTACGAACACAAGTGGGACAGTTTGATTGGATCTTGTTTTCACTCCACTCTTTTATAGGGAGGAAGGCAATCAATCATTTTCCAGACAGGTGTGCACGAGACTCGTGCAGGAGATCTACTTGATAACATGTGCCAATCAGTATGTGTGAAGTGCATTTTATTACTGCTTCTTCTGAAGTACCCAGCACATGTTCAGAACACACCAAGCAAAGTCCACTGGCTGCCAGTCACGTGTGGGACTCTGATGAACTGAACTGGAGACTCTTTGTTGTTGTTTATCTGTTTGTACAGTGGAAGGGAGCAGTGCCACCAAGTAGTTCAACAAGATCACTGACTGTGGTGATCCAAGATTGGGCATTTATTTATGGTGAGTTAGACAGTGCTGTCTCTGGCTCCATAGCAAAGTCTGTAGAAGCTCACCCAGGCACTCTGAGACAGGTGACTCCCTTCAGCTTCTTCAACTGGATTGGTTGAAGGAGAGTTGATGACCTTCCTCAGTGTGGTGGTTAAAGTGGACCATTCCTTGCCTCATGAATCAAGGATCCATCCAGGAAGTGTCTGCCTCTCTGTGGCCTTGTGACAACTTGCTATCTTGTCCAGGGTGGAGCCCACAATTGCCACAGCTTCACTTTAGGCGTCGTTTGGCCCACACAGAAAATCTCAAGTCATAGAAGTGACCCAGGACATTGCTTATCGGCCTCATATAAAACATTAAGATGTGTTATATAACACATACAGTACCATGACATGAAAGTAAAAAGGAAATAAAACTGGAACCAAACTTTATACTGCTTAATTTTGAGAGCATTACAATACTGTATGAAGCAGGCGCACAGCCAGGAATGGGCCTGTGGAAAACTAGAAAATAAAGAAAAATTAAAGCTGCAAGCAGCGTTGAAGGGACTGAGCCCGTGTGACAGCTGCCTTCCCCCCCGTCCCCGACCCCTGCCGATGGCCCCCGACTGTGTCGGTGGCGCCATTGGTTCTATCGGTTTGATTATTATATAATCAGAATGTCAGGACCTGTGTTCACATGTTTGAAATTTCCTGATCCTTGGACCATGTTTACTGTGTCAAATGTGTACTGGAGTTGTAACAAAACCCAGTTGATTTTGATGAGTGTTCAAACAGGTGGAAATAGCTCACTTCCTGTTTGTCGAGTGTCAAAAGTTAGAATGGATGAAATGTAGGTCTCGAAGAGAGGAACGCGTGGGTTCTCGTCCCAGGTCTCTACGACGTTCCTCTTGGCCTCTAGGTGGCGCTCCGGAGCAGCTCAAGTTTTAATTTCTTCATCAGATGAAATTTTTGGCTGCCTTTACATATGTCCAAATTTTTGGTGCAGATTGAAGTATGATCAGAGGTCAAAATGGGGTATTGCATGGATTTACAGTTTTTTAATAAATTAAAATGTTTGGCAGGTCTGACCTGAGTTTTGGAGTATGAGAAGGCGGTCAAATAATCGTGCATTAGAGGTGACCTTGACTTTAAAGTGCCGTGCAACGGTTGGCATCAAAAAGGTTTCACAAACAAATTTTTGTCATGAAGGTCTTGGTTAGATCTTACTACATTTTCAAGACCAGAGCACTTATGGCTTCAGAGCCTTATGTAGAGCCAATAAACAATGGAAAAACAATGGGTCTTTCACCCTCGTGTAAGACTTGGCTCAAAGCACGTCAAGCCCCGCCTCCCGTCAGGCTCAGCCCCAATAAACTTCACAAAAACATTAAGGTCAAAGAACACACGGATTCTTCCTGATTGTGCAAAGCACTTTGAGGCGTTTCTGGATGTGATTTATTGCTGTCCAAATAAAAGTTGATTGATTGAACACACGGACGATAACGATGATAATAAAAAAACAAACGCTGAGGACCCAGCAAAGGCGGAGCTTGGAGCCAGAAAACTAATAGATCCAGCATTGATCCAGCACTGCACCAACCTGCTAAATGTCGCCTTTCTTTTTTAATGTTGTAGGCTATGGTGAAGCCAGTGTGCACTGTTTGAATTGGAGACAGAGGGGCTGCTGTTGTTTTGACCTTAGCAAAAATATTAAACCCCAAATATCGTCACATCCCAGTTGGCCAACTAGATGTGAGAATGATCATCTCTCTCCCACCAGCGAGTTTCTGTGTGTAACACACACTGAAGGTTGTAGTCATGAGTTTGTTTAAAAGGTGTGTGTGTGTGCGTTTGTGATGTGGTGATGGTTCAAGTCAAGCTAGGAGAGCAGCAGGCAGAGTAGCCGAAAATTGTACTCAAGTAAGAGTACAGTTACTTTAGAAAAATATGACTGAAATAGAAGTAAAAAGTAGTGGCGTAAAAAAGTACTTGAGTAAGAGTAAAAAAGTACCCTGTAAAAAAACTACTCGAGTAGTGAGTAACTGTAATATTTGATTTATTGTACTATAACAAAACAAGAAACAAAATGTGCAAATTCAGGTAAACGTCTTGAACTAAAATTATAATAATTTTTTACATTAAAAAAAATAAATTAATTAAAGTACACAAAACAATATTCTTGCCAAATTAGTTTCAATTTGAAACTAATTTTCTTTAAAAAATGAAATATTTGAAAATTATACAGTAGAATTGGACATATGAGGTATCATTGTCATTGTCCTCAGCTATCAGGACCCTGGCCAGGTTAGCTGAGTGGGTTTGGCTGCTGACTCTGGTGCAGAAGACCAGGGTTCGAATCCTGGTCTCCACCATGAGAAATGTTTTTGTCTGTTAAAGTCAAAGTGAGAGGGAAGGGCAAGAAGTTCAAAGCTCAGGTCATCAGGACAGATGGCTCAGGCTGGAGGAGGCCTGAGTGTGGTGCATGAGGTTGTTGGTTCAATTCCCCACAGACACCTGTTTTGTTTTTTTGTGGAGGTCATTTTTCACTTCTCAGAGATACAATAAGAAAGTGAAAATAGCACAAAAATTCACTTCAGAATTTTTCTGGAAAGGAAAATCATCTGGCATGAGATGCAGTGCAGAAGGCAAAACCTCAACATGTCCAACAATTCATCATCTGGTACCAAGTGGGATTTGAACCCACATCTCCGGCACCACAGTCAGAGGTTTATCCTTGTGAGCTAACCAACTTTGGGAATTGAAGGGACGGAAGTTGGTTGGCTCAGCAGGTTGAACCTCTGACTGATGGAGGAGCTGTGGGTTCCAGTTGAAATGATACATTTTACCACTCTGCCCCATGCTACATTATGACAGGATTGTAATTCTGTGATGTTTAAATTTCTTTGTTTTTGTGTGTGAACTGCGACAGGGTGGCGCAGTGGTTAACACTCTCACCTCACAGCAAGAAGGTTGTGGGTTCGATTCCCAGACTGGGACTTTTGTGTGGAGTTTGCATGTTGTCCCCGTGTCTGCTGGCTTCTCTGCGGGTCTTCCAGAGTCTAAACACATGCATGTGAGGTGAGTTTGAAACTATATATCTATAGTATGTTGATTTCTCTGACATGTTGAGATTTTTTTGATATACAGTCATCGTCACGCTCCAGGAAGCTGATTCTGGGGTTTGATGGTGACAAAGACAGCGGCATCAACGGCAGGTGTCGGCAGGGTGTCGGCAGGTGTCGGCAGGGGTCGGCAGGTGTCGGCAGGTGTCTGCAGGGGTCGGCAGGTGTCGGCAGGGGTCGGCAGGTGTCGGCAGGTGTCGGCAGGGGTCGGCAGGGGTCGGCGGGCCACAACAGGCTCACTGACCTCTAACTGAACTAACAACACCCAGGCTCATTGTCTCAAACAGGTGGAAGCAACACATGAAGATGATTCTTTATTTTGAACTTGTGGCGCCTGAACGATACTTGGACCAAAACAATGTCAAAGACCACCGGGGACAGCAGTTTAAAATATGTACACACTTCTCATTTATTCATTGATTGTATTACATACAAGGTTTATATTAACAAAACATCACATTTCCAAATAAAACAGAGCCAAGATAAAAAGTCCAGCTGGATCGGCTGAATCGGATTTTTTTTCCAGGAATGTCATTTACATGGAAAATCTCTCCGACGCAAACATTCAGGAATCACAGGTGTACTGCACTTCATTCAACAGGCCCCTTGTTAGCTGCCGGTCACACCACCAGGGGGCACTGTGGCTCCAGGGCCACGTAGCGGGAACTGTTTCCACATCTGTTTTTTTTTTTAGTTGTTAATTACTCAAAAGGAGGCTGAGGATGAGGAGGCTGAGGAGGAGGAAGAGGAGGAACCCTGTGGAGCCTCTTCTGGTTTACTGCTGCTAAACACTGATTGGTTTAGACACAAACGGTGGGCGGTGTGACCCAGGCTTTGGGGGGAGGGGACATCCATGGCAGGCACCGTCGACTAACAAGAGCACTTCAATAACTTGGTCAAGGCAACCGCACAAACATCACCGGGCTAAATATTCTGACTGGACGGCGGAAAAAAACAACAAACCAACGCAGAGAAACAAAACAGCAGCAGGTCGATCAAACACGATGCAGAGCGAGCGACGGCGAGGTCACATGATCGACAGAGAGCGAATGAGAAGCTGTCAGGCTCAGAGGTCAGGGGTCAGGGGTCAGGAGGAGAGGTCATGCTGGAGGACGTGAAGGAGAGGGAGAGGGAGAAGGAGAAGGAGAGGTAGGTAGCCAGTCACAGCCAGGGAGGGGGGTGGGGGGGGTGGCACATGCAGAAGATGTTGAGCCAATCAGCAGCTGAGTTGTCCTGTGCCGTGGGCGTGTCCAAAAAAACACACAATATAAAGTCTTGTAGTGCGAGTGTGTTTATAAATGGCGAGGATTAAATAGTGTGTGTGTGAGTGTGTGTGTGTGTGTGTGTGTGTGTGTGTGCTTGCTTCTTCTCCACCAGTCAATGGCAGCTTCCTGTGTAGGTGGAGCCAGCATCCAGATGGGTCGGAGGTGGTGGGGGCGGGGCTTGGCTCGGCCACTGCAGACACAGACAGAGGCGGCGGCCGGTGAGCGACAAGAAAGAGTGTGAGTCAGTGGGGGCGTGGCGGTGCCTTCAGGTGCTGCAGGGAAACCGCAGCTTTCACCACCGCAGCAGCAGCAGCAGGAGGAGGGGAGACTCTCCCGAGCGCTACCTTCACCCACCACCAGGGGACAGTGCAGGCGCGTGCGACACACCGTCCAGCACCTGTGTGTGTGGGCAACCTCTCAGCCTCAGACTGATGAACCCACTGCACCACCCGCTGCTGGGCAGCAGGGGGCGCTGATCCAGCAGACAGGAAGTCTGATGTTCTATTGGTGCCACCGGACTCATCCATCTGTCTGTCTGTCTGTCTGTCTGTCTGTCTGTCTGTCTGTCCATCTATCTATCTGTCTGTCTATCTATCTACCTGTCTATCTGTCTGTCTCTACCTCTATGTCCATCTATCTGTCTGTCTGTCTGTCTACCTGTCTATCTATCTGTCTGTCTATCTATCTATCTATCTATCTATCTGTCTGTCTGTCTGTCTGTCTCTACCTCTATGTCCATCTATCTATCTGTCTGTCTATCTATCTATCTATCTATCTATCTATCTATCTATCTGTCTGTCTGTCTGTCTGTCTGTCTGTCTGTCTGTCTGTCTGTCTGTCTCCACCTCTATGTCCATCTATCTATCTGTCTATCTATCTATCTATCTATCTATCTATCTATCTATCTATCTGTCTGTCTGTCTGTCTGTCTGTCTCCACCTCTATGTCCATCCATCTCTCTCTCTGGTGGTCTGAGGATTCCAGAGCAGCAGATCCATCCTGAGTGTCTGCAGCTCTGCAGCCAATCACAACATCTCTCTTTGCCAAATGATCATCGGAGCCCCCCAGTGGCAGCTCTGACACAAAGCACCTTCAGGCGCCGTGTTGGAAGGCTTGACGCCGTCTCATTGCTGCTGCTGCTGCTGCTGCTGCTGCTGCTGCTGCTGCTGCTGCTGCGTCAGAGGGATTAGGTGCAGCAGTGGAGAGCTGCTGGATTTACGAGCTGAGATGTTGCTGCTGAGGCCTCAGCCAGGCCGTCAAGCCGCCAGTGGCCGGCCGCCACACCGCAGGCCTCCTCCTGCTCCTCCGCCTCCTCTCCCTCTTCTTCTCCACCTCCTCCTCCTGCACACCCCAAACAGCGTGCGGTTCCACAGCCTGTTGTGAAGGCTCTCCTGATGACAGGAGCTGAGGAGCTGAGGAGCTGAGGAGCTGAGGAGCTGAGGAGGAGGAGGAGCAGGAGATGAGGACCAGAGCCGGCTCTGCGCTGGGAGACGTTTCTTGGCCTGCTGGTGCGTCTGATGAAACGCTGCTTTCAACACTGAGCTGCTTTTAAAGCTCCGTCCATCAGGATCAGATGTTCTCCGCTGTTGAGGAGCAAACGACTGGAGGAGGAGCTCCTCAACACCGCCTCCACTGACCGGGTTCACGCCAAGTCACATGGTGACCCGGAGCCGTGAGTCACAGGATTCACACGACTGAGTCACCACTGAGCCGTCTGAATCACTGCAGGAGGAGGTGGAGGAGGTAGAGAGGACGGGGGAGGAGGAGATGAAAGTGAAGGACGGGAGGAGAATGAGGAGGAAGCGGAGGAGGAGAAGGAAGAGAAAGAGGAGAAGAAAAGGAGGGGGAGGAAGAGAAAGAAGAGGAGGAGAAAGAAAAGGAGGAGAAGGAAGAGAAAGAGGAGGAGGAGAAAGAAAAGGAGGAGGAGGATGAGAGGAGGAGGAGAAAGAAAAGGAGGAGGAAGAAAGAGGAGGAGGAGAAAGAAAAGGAGGAGAAGGAAGAGAAAGAAGAGGAGAAAGAAAAGGAGGTGGAGAAGGAGTGGAGGAGAAGGAAGAGAAAGAGGAGGAGGAGGAAGATAAGGAGGAGGAGGAAGAGAGGAGGAGGAGAAAGAAAAGGAGGGGGAGGAGGAGTGGAAGAGGAGGAAGAGAAGAAGGGGAGGAGGTGGAGGAGGAAGGAAGAGAAAAGAGGAGAAAGAAAAGGAGGAGGAGGAGAGGAGGAGGAGGAAGAGAAAGAAGAGGAGAAAGAAAAGGAGGAGGAGGAGGAAGAGAAAGAAGAGGAGGAGAGAGAAAAGGAGGAGGAGGAAGAGAAAGAAGAGGAGGAGAGAGAAAAGGAGGAGGAGGAGAGGAGGAGGAGGAAGATTGAGGAGATGGAAGAGGAGGTAGAAGAGTAGGAGAGGAGAATGAAGGAGGTGAAAGTGGAGGAGGAGAAAAAGAGGTGGAGAAGTAGAGAAGAATTGGAAGGAGGTGAAGGACGAGGACGAGGAGGTGGAGGACGAGGAGGTGAGAGCCTTTCATGGCTGGAGGTGTGAGATGAATCCAGCTGGATTCCATCCGTCCACAACTCAACACAACAACAGTGACGACAAACCAGTGGATGAACACAAGCGGTGCTGCTTCTTCAACACGCCTGGATCTCCTCCGCCGCCCTGTGAGCTCACCAGGTCTTTGAAGAGCTTCATGACAGAGCGGCGATGCGCCGGTGGTTTGATGTGGTGGTAGTTCCCCTCCCGGCACAGCGGAGGCGCTCATGAAAAGATCCCACAGCAGCCTTTTGATGAAGTGTCTGTGGCCTTCAGAGAACCTGAGAGAACCTGCACCGTCGCACCCTGGAATCCACCGCTGACATCACCCCGGCGTGTGTGTGTGTGTGTGTGTGTGTGTGTGTGTGATTGAGTGGTAGACTCACCGCAGCAGGAGCAGCAGCTTTTATCTGGTGAGACTTCGGTCTTCAAAGATGGTGACCTCAATCTGGAGGAGGTCCAGAGTCAAGGGGGAAGTCGGGAGACACTGAGATCATCATCACAACTTTGTGTAGATGAAAGACACAAAATGGCACGTGAAGTGTAATGACAGTCGCTGTGTTCCCGTCACAGTTTTTCGCGAACTTACAGGCACTGCCTGAAAAACTAGAATATCCTGTAAAAATTGTTTTATTTTGGCAGTTTAACATCAAAGATGAAAGCAACACATTTTATTGAGCCATTCCACGCAAATTGACGTCTCAAGCAGTTCCTTGTTGTAACTTTGCTGATTAAGATTTTCAGCTTATTAAAACCACAAACCCACAAACTCAGAACATTATTATAAAATTTGAGGGTTTTTTTTAAGCTGCCAAAATCCAAAGAAATAAAACCTTGAAATATATTGATTTGCATATTATTCCTTTATATAATATGTCACATTCACCTTTAAGGTGAATTGCAGAAATACTACAACCTTTCCAGGATATTCTCATTTTCTGGGTAGTGCCTGTATAACTGCGATTTGCAGGTGTTTCCACTGAATGGTGTGAAGCTCATCAGCTGTAATCTTCTCCTGAGATCTTGAGGAGAATTCCCTTTGCTCTTGTTTGACTCCATGATGTCTGCAGTCCAGGATGGTTGCTCTATTTTTTTCTATGATGACTTGGAAAAAAATATTCCGTCTCCTCCTCCGTCCAATCATAACGCGTCATTGTCACTGGTCAGGGAACTGGTCACGTGACCCCGTACGTCACGTGAGCCCTGATGAGAGTCAAAACCATTGATCCATACTGGAGAGGTTTTTCCCAGCTGAGATGTTTCCATCACCAGTTTTTACTGACATATTTAGGTTTTGCACCATTCTGGGGGTGATGGAAACACAGCTAGAGGGGGGCGGGGCCAAGGATACGACTCGGAGTCCTCGCTCGATGGGGTCGGTGAGCAGGAGGCCTCGCGGCGCGTAGATCTTGTCGTTCTGCTCCTGGATGAACTTTGCGATCTTCTTCAGCACCTGGACGAGGGAGAGAAGAGTCAGCCGCTAGCCGCTAGCTGCTAGCCGCGAGCCTCTAGCCAGCTAGCCACGAGCCACTGGTGTCACCAGGTGTTAAGGAACTTTTAGCGCCACCTGGCTGTCATTGTGTATACATGGAGCTCCCCAGTCTGATTCATTTTGTCAGAGTCACTGATCAGAGCCATCCCTCCACCAGTGCTACTGCTCCTCCTCCTCCTCCTCCTCCTCCTCCTCCTCTCACACATGTTCTCCAGCACAGCTCCTGTGTGAAAGCCAAGCAGGCGGCCGCAGAAGATCCAGGCAGCCAAGACACGTTTGCACTCTGCTCTGACGGAGACCAGCGTTATCCGACTAAAAGCCTTCTAATTCCACTTGTCTTCCACCAGTCAGAGTCACAGTTCGAGGGAGCCAAGGAGCATTGTGGGTATTTATCGTCCAGGGTCGTAAAAAGAAAGTTCTGGAGTTACAGCTGCGAAAAAAAACTCCAGAATTCCAGCAGAGCCTTTTAACCTTTAACAAAAGTCAGTCAGCTTCTCTGAGGATCAACCTCAGCTGCTGCTGCTGCTGCTGCTGCTGCTGCTGCTGCTGCTGCTGCTGCTGCTGCTGCTGCCCCACCACACCGCCACCGTGAAGCTCCTCCATCATCTCCACTCACTCCATCCTGGCCCTCAGTGGAGCAGCTTTACACATCATCAATGATCACACACACACTCTCCAGGTGGCCAAAGAGCAGCGCTGCTAGCCCTCTGTTTGCAGTCTCCAGCCTAGTGGTGGAGCCTAGCCTGGTTCAGGAGGTTAAGGAGGTCTCAGGAGGCGGAGCCAAGACCAGGCCCAGGGTGTGGATAACTAATACACTTGAGAGAGGAATCAGTAAAGGAGGGACTGGGAGGACCTCAGACCAGGAGGTCCTGGAAGCACCTGGTCTGAGGTCCAAGAGGTCCTGGAGGACCAAGAGGTCCATTAGCTCTGAGGGTCTCACCTTCTCGTAGTGCGTCTCCATGCACAGGAAGACGGTGTAGGCGGTGAGACAGGCCAGGCAGCCCTCAACGTACGACTGGCTGCCCAGCTTCTCCGCCTCGGCGTACAGGTTGTTGAGGGTCCGCACCGTCTCCTCAAACTGCTGCTTGTCCACCTGGAGAGAGAGAGGGAGAGAGAGAGAGAGAGAGAGAGAGAGAGAGAGAGAGAGAGAGAGAGAGAGAGAGAGAGAGAGAGAGAGAGAGAGAGGAGAGAGAGAGAGAGAGAGAGAGAGAGAGAGAGAGAGAGGGAGAGCGAGAGGTTAGAGCCCACCAGCCTATTGCTCTCAGATGGACTCAGTCAGGTCCATCTGTCTCTGCAGGATGTTCTGCTGCTGCTGCTGCTGCTGCTGCTGCTGCTGCTGCTGCTGCTGCTAACAACCCATTAGCCGTTAGCTCCGACGCCAAAAAGACCTTTTCCTTTTTTATTTTTGGAAGAGGCTGGCGTTTTTTCATCCAATGTTTGGATGTTCCAATAAATGAAATGCTCTGAAGCCACATTCCTCTCAAAGTGCTGAAAAAGTGGTGGAAAAACTGGCAAACTGGCTGCACTGGCAGACAACCAGCCAGGTCGCCACTGACAGTGGCTGACCTCTGTCTGCCTGGAGGGGACGCAGCAGCAGCAGCAGCAGCAGCAGCAGCAGCAGCAGCAGCAGCAGCAGCAGCAGCAGCAGCAGCAGCAGCAGCAGCAGCAGCAGCAGCAGCAGCAGCAGCAGCAGCAGCAGCAGCAGCAGCAGCAGCAGCAGCAGCAGCAGCAGCAGCAGCAGCAGCAGGAGCAGCAGCAGCAGCAGCAGCAGCAGCAGCAGCAGAGCAGCAGCAGCAGCAGCAGCAGGAGCAGCAGGAGCAGCAGGAGCAGCAGCAGCAGCAGCAGGCAGCAGCAGCAGCAGCAGAGCAGCAGCAGCAGCAGCAGCAGCAGCAGCAGCAGCAGCAGCAGCAGCAGCAGCAGCAGCAGCAGCAGCAGGAGCAGCAGCAGCAGCAGCAGCAGCAGGAACAGCAGCAGGAGCAGCAGCAGGTGGTGGTGTTGGGATGTTTGGAGCCACTCCAGCAGATGAAGCAGATTCATGGCGCAGGTTTGATCTCCAAACTCAGCCAAACGTGTTCCTCAACAACATCAGAGTCCCACTTCTCCTCCTCTTCTTTCTCTCCTCCTCAAATCCTCCTTCTTCTCCTCCTCCCCCTCCTCATTGCTCTCCTTCTCCACCCACCCTCCTCCTCTTCCTCTCCACCTCCTCTCTTCATGTCCTTTCACCTCCTCCTCCTCCTCCTCCTCCTCCGCTCAGTCTTCTGGCAGTCGACTCTGGCTGTTAACAATCACAACCGGCCTCCTGTCACCAGGCCGGGAAGACGGATGGCGGGCTGGACTATCAGGCCGGGCCAGACCGGGCCGAGCCTCCAGAATGTGAGGAGGAGAGCTCCAGCGCCGCGGTGGTCCCGGCTGGACGTCCCGCCGCTCTGACAGTGAGCCAGCGGCTGAGTCAGGGGCCGCCTGCTCTCCTGGTCTCCACAGAGGTCAGCGGGAGGAGACCTGCTCCTCAGCCACGCTGAGCCCAGACCGCTGCTGACCAACATTCCCAGCGCCGACTCATCCTCCCCCACCCCACTCCCACCACTCCCACCGCTCCTCCGGCACCGTCCTCCTCCCGCTGCACCGGCCACCCGGAGAGGAACCGAGCCAACAAGATCCAATCAAAGGATCTCCAAGAGCTTCCAAGCTTCTGCAGATGTTTCAGAGAGCAGAAGAAGCTCCCGTTTTTTTTTTTTTTTCTTTCTTCCCGGCAGTGTGTTCGACCTTGGAGAAGGAATGAGGAGCGAGCAGCAGAGCAGGTCCCTCAAGACGCATTTGGAGCAGCTGCCAAACACTCCAACGCAGGAACATCAACCATGGAGAAAAAAAAAAGAAGCCACAAGCGAAGCAGCAGGAAGAACTGCTGCTGGAAGCAACCCAGCAACGTCTGTGTGTGTGTGTGTGTGTGTGTGTGTGTGTGCGTACCCTGGTCTCCAGCTCGGAGGGGAACTTGGTCTGGAACTGGCACACGGTGCCGTTGGCGTAGTCCCTCTGCACGAAGACCTTGGCGGCGACGGCCGCCTGCTGCTGCCTCATGTCCTGCAGGCTGTGAGTCTGCAGAGGGAGGCAGCAGATCACAACAACACACCACAATAAGAGAGAGGGAAAACAGGCCGCAGCTCCGCAGCTCCGCAGCTGCGACACGGTCGGAGACCCTGGGTTCTGAACGTTCTTCATGTCAGAAATATGTCAGCATTGTGTGCATAACCTGCAAAATAATCCAACGGTCAATACAATGTGAATATCTTCTTCTTTTGCATTTCTTTATTTCATTTTTAATAAATAATCTCCATTCTTTTCTACTGCATGGTTGCTGTAATATGCACATTTCCCTAATGTGGGATTAATAAAGGCTCCTCCTCCTTCTTCTCCTCCTCCTTCTTCTTCTTCTACTCTTCCTCCTCCTCTCCTCCTTCTTCTACTCCTCCTCCTCCTTCTTCTTCTTCTACTCTTCCTCCTCCTCCTCCTTCTCCTTCTTCTCCTCCTCCTCCTCCTTCTTCTCTTCTTCTCCTCCTCCTCCTCCTCCTCCTCCTCCTCCTTCTTCTTCTCCTCCTCCTCCTCCTTCTTCTTCTACTCCTCCTTCTCTTCTTTCTCCTCCTCCTTCTTCTTCTTCTCCTCCTCCTCCTCCTCTTCTTCTCCTCCTCCTCCTCCTCCTCTTCCTCCTCCTCCTCCTCTTCTTCTCCTCCTCCTCCTCCTTCCTCCTCTCCTCCTCCTCCTCCTCTTCTCCTCCTCTCCTCCTCCTTCTTCTCCTCCTCTCTTCTCCTCTCCTCCTCCTCCTTCTTCTTCTCCTCCTTCCTCCTTCTTCTTCCTCCTCCTCTTCTTCTTCTTCCTCCTCCACTCCTCCTCCTCCTTCTTCTTCTCTTCTCCTCCTCCTTCTTCTCCTCCTCCTCCTTCTTCTTCTCTCCTCCTCTCCTCCTCCTCCTTCCTCCTTCTCCTCCTCCTCCTTCTTCTCTCTCTCCTCCTCCTTCTTCTTCTTCTCCTCTTCTTCTTCTCCTCCTCCTCCTTCCTCCTCCTCCTCCTCCTCCTCCTCCTCCTCCTTCTTCTTCTCCTCCTCCTCCTCCTCCTCCTTCTTCTCCTCCTTCTCCTCCTCCTCCTCCTCCTCCTCCTCCTCCTCCTCCTCCTCCTCCTCCTCATATTAAGGTGGCTGCCTGCTGTTGTGACTCTGGGTGAATGTGCAGCACTGTCACTGCTGTCACTGCTAACACTGACTGAACTATAACTTGCACGTTGCTTCACACGGCTGTTCTATATTATACCTGCTCCCAGTGTTGAACCATCCCACAGTCACTGTCAGCCACAACCAATACGCTTCTGCAAAGCCAGCGGCATTAAAAGAAAAAGGAAATAAACAATTTTGAGTCGAGTTGGGAGTCGAAACTTCCTCCGACAATAAATTTAAAAAGTTGTTCGGTGAGGAAAAAGCGGTTAAATCGGAAAAACGGTTTGCGGTTCGCTTCAAATAAAAAGCAAAACAAACAAACAATAAAAAAAAAAATAAAATAAAAACCCAGGTGTCAAAGTGCTGCGACGGCAGCCAGCTAGCTGCCCAGCTAGCCGCCGCCGAGGCTCTACAATTTGACTGTTGTTCCGGTTCCTGTGCGCTGGATTCTCCCATGGTCAGCAACACACCTCACAGTTACTAAACACGACAACAGAAACCCGGCTAAAATCACGACTGTCTGGTCCATACAGCTGTTTAAAACATCCGGCGCTTACCTCGGCCATGTTCGACGCTGTGCTGTGTTTATCTTCCGCTAGCGGCTGTGACGTGTGTTCGCTCAAAATATTTCCGGCGGACTCCTTTGTGTCAAGGGTAAAGGTTCCGCTTTTGGTCCTACCAGCGGCAGCAGTGCCCCATTACTGAATATACAATATATATATATATTATAAAAAAAAAATAAAAAAAACAGAAACAGGTGGCTAGTAAAATATGACAAGAGTCCATTGTCCTTTTATTTTGTCTTGGACTCATCATAAATGAATTTTACAATTACCTGCAATTTTGTTTTTAAAATAAATAAAGGTTGATAGTTAAAGTTAGCGTTGACAACTTTCATGCAGAAAAGTAAAGGAGGCCTCTCACAGTGCCTGCGGTCATGACCATCAAATTAGTGTATAGTAAATCACAATTTAAAATATGGTTTAAAAAAAAAATATGGTTCACATAGTTAGAACTGCTTTGTTCCCAATAGACTTTAGAAATAAGATGAATGTTTTAAATTGGGTTGAAATCTTTAAATTGAACACATTTTTACACCACAATCAGTAAAGTGCAGGACGGATGGCGTTTTACAAAGGAATTAAATCAATAAAGCTGAAAAGAACCAGTGACCTTGATGCATAGCCTACTCGACGCAAGCTACGCTGCCAGTGCGCAGTTGTTGTGGATGAGTTGTGCAATTGTATTGCCTGCAGCTACACAGATTACTGTTTTGAACACAAACTCTATGGAAACCAAAAAAAACGAGAATTTGACCTCGTCCCCGTATTGATTCAAAACGGGACGCCACCGTTTCCTTGTCAAATACGGGACAATTCTGTATTTCCAGGGACGCTTGGCACGTCTAAAACAGCATTAAATCTAGCATTTAAAATAACCATGAAAATATCGATTTAAAAAGTGTGAGTGTAGCTTTCTGAGCAACAGCTCATGCTAGCTTGGTTAACGTGAAAAGGTCCTGTTGGCTCGTCCAGCCGTGTTCGGCCAGAAACCCCAGTTTGGTGCCACAGTCCCAGTGATCAGACTGGTTCTGCTTCACTTCATTTGGCTGCGTTTTGGTTGATTGTGGAGGTTGGTTTTTTTTTTTGTTTTTTTTTGTTGGAAAGGAGCCTTTCGACATTGAATTAGTTGGTAGTTGGCTGAGTTCTGTTTTTTGTTAAACAGACAGGCCTTTAGCAACGCTAGCGCTAGCTGCCAACACTCCCACCCCCTGACCCAGAAACACAAACATATGTGAGGGCACGGAGCTCTTTGCGCTCTGCTTCACCGTGACTTTAACTGGGGCCGATATGTGTCTGACTCACATGTTATTTTATTTTTTTTTTTATTTTTTTTGCTTTGTTTTCTGGAGACAACGCAGGCGGCGCCGGGACGGGATCGAGTTTCCACAACAGAATTAGGTACAAATACCCGGTGGAGACGGATGTTCCTGGACCCTTTGGAAAAACCACAGATTTGCAAACAGATAGATTTGCGAGAAAAAGAAAAATGTTGTGTGTGAGAATCCATTTTCAACAGAGTGTCTCTGGGCCTGTAAACATGCCGACGGAGGCCTGTAAAACATGTTGTTAACATCTCGCTGGATGACTTGTTTGAAAGGCGGCCAGCTCCATTTTTGAGACGTGGCGTTCTACAACACGTCTGGCCCGACGGAGGATAGCGCCCCCTGGTCGGCCGCTGACGTCACCTCTGATTCAGAATCATAAAACCTTTTGAGTTTATGATGTCAAACCTTTAATTGGCACATTTCTTCAGCATCAAGTAAGTCTCTCCAACTTTTAATAAGTTTATTGCTGCATTCAAAATTAACCCATTAAAACTCCAGTCGAATACCAAACAGCCAATTTTGCAGAATTTTATTCTGAATTACCTTTTTTAAAAAAAAAAAAAAAAAAAAATATTAACATTATTTTACTTTGATAAATTATTTATGGAAACCAAGACAAAGATTTTTTATTATGTCTAATAAATGCTTCTGAGTTATGACTTCATGTTTTTTCTAAAAAAAAAAAAAAGACTATATCTTATTTTGTGTATATTTCATATTTTCTGCATGTTTTTTAATTGTAATTAATTTAAATTTCATCTATATTCATTTTATGGGTCTTAAATTATTATAAAATATGAAATGTAATATATATATATAAAGATTATATTGTGAAAAATATTATGGTGAACAACAGTGATGATAATGTTGGTGGCCACCAGGAAGAGTTTTGGCTGTCCAGGACATTCTGTTCACAGCTGGCTGCTGAGGAATGTGCTCCTCGCTGGCATCACGAGGCCTCCACAAGGTGATTAGCGGCTCTGAATCAAAACATCCAGCCGCTGCCGTGAGGGCCAGTGTGTGTGTGTGTGTGTGTGTGTGTGTGTGAGCGACAACCCACAGAAACCTGCAGAGTTGCTGCACCTGGTTCGGCTCAGTGTCGTCCGGCGGCGGTGGCGGCGGTGGATTGAAAACATGTGTGTCGGCCAACAGGAGCAGGTAGCGAATGCTAACACAGATTAGCGTTGTGTTAACATTGGCGGTAAAGGTTAACCTCAATCTGACGGCCGGCAGGGGGAGGGGCTTCACGTATTGTTTTCAGCTGTGGTGATTTTGGGTTGAATGGCCGACGTTAATAATAACTCAGACGTGTGGAGGCGCTGTTGAGACGAACTGAAGGTGGCACCGACGGGCAGAATTATTCATGGCTCATTTATTAAAACGGCGCTGGTCGCCAGCGCCAGATCTCCATTACATAGTTCTGAGTCATAAAATTATGAGTAGAAGGACACATTCACAACTGCTTCTGCTTCAGATGTGGTTTGTTTGTTTTTTACTTTGATCTTCCTTTTTAAGGTCCCACTGGATTCTCAGCCAGAAACCAGTGTTTCCTAACAGGAACCAGCCAGAAACCAGTGTTTCCTCCCAGGAACCAGCCAGTAACCAGTGTTTCCTCCCAGTAACCAGCCAGAAACCAGTGTTTCCTAACAGCAACCAGTGTTTCCTAACAGGAACCAGTGTTTCCTCCCAGTAACCAGCCAGAAACCAGTGTTTCCTCCAAGGAACCAGCCAGTGACCAGTCTGTCCTCCAAGTACCAGCCAGAAACCAGTGTTTCCTCCCAGGAACCAGCCAGTAACCAGTGTTTCCTAACAGGAACCAGCCAGTAACCAGTGTTTCCTAACAGGAACCAGTGTTTCCTAACAGGAACCAGTGTTTGATCCCAGGAACCAGCCAGTAACCAGTGCTTGTTCCCACTAAACAGCCAGTAACCAGTGTTTGCTCCAAGCAACCAGTGTTTTTCTACCAATAACCAGTGTTTCCTCCCAGTAACCAGCCAGTAACCAGTGTTTCATCCCAGTAACCAGCCAGTAACCAGTGTTTCCTCCCAGTAACCAGTGTTTCCTCCCAGTAACCAGCCAGTAACCAGTGTTTCCTCCCAGGAACCAGCCAGTAACCAGTGTTTCATCCCAGTAACCAGCCAGTAACCAGTGTTTCCTCCCAGAAACCAGTGTTTCCTCCCAGTAACCAGCCAGAAACCAGTGTTTCCTCCCAGGAACCAGCCAGTAACCAGTGTTTCCTCCCAGTAACCAGTGTTTTCTCCAAGCAACCAGCCAGTAACCAGTGTTTTCTCCCAGGAACCAGCCAGTAACCAGTGCTTGTTCCCACTAAACAGCCAGTAACCAGTGTTTTCTCCCAGTAACCAGCCAGTAACCAGTGTTTCCTCCCAGTAACCAGCCAGAAACCAGTGTTTGCTCCCACTAAACAGCCAGTAACCAGTGTTTGCTCCAAGCAACCAGTGTTTTTCTACCAGTAACATGTGTTTCTCATAACCAGCCAGTAACCAGTGTTTTCTCCCAGGAACCAGCCAGTAACCAGTGTTTGCTCCCAGGAACCAGCCAGTAACCAGTGTTTTCTCCCAGGAACCAGCCAGTAACCAGTGTTTCCTCCCAGGAACCAGTGTTTTCTCCAAGCAACCAGCCAGTAACCAGTGTTTTCTCCCAGGAACCAGCCAGTAACCAGTGCTTGTTCCCACTAAACAGCCAGTAACCAGTGTTTTCTCCCAGGAACCAGCCAGTAACCAGTGTTTTCTCCCAGTAACCAGCCAGAAACCAGTGTTTGCTCCCACTAAACAGCCAGTAACCAGTGTTTTCTCCAAGGAACCAGCCAGTAACCAGTGTTTTCTCCCAGAACCAGCCAGTAACCAGTGTTTCCTCCCAGTAACCAGCCAGAAACCAGTGTTTGCTCCCACTAAACAGCCAGTAACCAGTGTTTGCTCCAAGCAACCAGTGTTTTTCTACCAGTAACATGTGTTTCTCATAACCAGCCAGTAACCAGTGTTTCCTTTGAATTCTGGCTGAATATAGCGACAAAGCTATCGCTAGCTTGTGCAACGCTGGCGGCGTGCTGTCGCAGGACGCGGGCATGTTTTGACTGGAGTCACGTGACCTCAGGTTTCAGCCAGCAAGCAGGAGGAGATAAATCACCCCGTTAGACTGGGACAGGTTTATAGTGTTCAGCACACACACACACACACACACACACACACAGCCCAGTGTAGTCTGATATGTTTCCCTCGATGCGGCTGAGCAGTAAAAAAGTTTCTCCAGCTGGGAATTCTGTCAGCGCTCCAATCAGCCGGAATGTTTCCCCACAAATCTTTGCTACGATCGTTGCGTCCGCTGCCGCATGTTGTGCAAAATGTTGCAGCCAGATGAGAGCCAGACATTTCTGGCATCAGAGTCGTCCGTCGGTAAAAGCTCCCACTGAAAGCATTTTTCTCTGCTTCTTTCTCCCCTTTCTCAGCAGCAAGAAGGCAGCTAACTGCTGCTAACTGCTGCTGCTAACTGCTGCTGCTGCTAACTGCTGCTGCTAACTGCTGCTGCTGCTAACTGCTGCTAACTGCTGCTAACTGCTGCTGCTGCTGCTGCTGCTAACTGCTGCTAACTGCTGCTACTGCTAACTGCTGCTACTGCTAACTGCTGCTAACTGCTGCTGCTGCTGCTGCTAACTGCTGCTGCTGCTGCTGCTAACTGCTGCTGCTGCTGCTACTGCTAACTGCTGCTAACTGCTGCTAACTGCTGCTGCTGCTAACTGCTGCTGCTGCTGCTGCTAACTGCTGCTAACTGCTGCTGCTGCTGCTAACTGCTGCTGCTGCTGCTACTGCTAACTGCTGCTGCTGCTGCTGCTGCTGCTGCTGCTGCTGCTGCTGCTGCTGCTAACTGCTGCTGCTGCTGCTACTGCTAACTGCTGCTAACTGCTGCTACTGCTAACTGCTGCTAACTGCTGCTGCTGCTGCTGCTACACAGTGCCTTTCCGTGAGGTTTCTGTCCTAAAGATCGAGATCACAGAGAAAAGAAAAGGATGTGGACTGAGGGGCGGAGCCACTGATGAAGGGAAACAATGTGTCGTGGATGAATGTTGATATTAGCGGATCAGCTGCGTCATCCGTTTGCGTGCGCACCGATGTCTGCCTGCGTGGTTCCAGCCCTCAATAAAACCAGGCCCCCCCCGGTGTCTGAACCTCATCACTGACTCTCTTTTCATCAGTGAGACTCGTTTGTTGTTTCTTTTTTTTTTTTGTTTGTTTTTTGTTTCTTTTGCAGCTTTGCAATGTTTTCATGTGCACAATCAGAAACAGCTCAGTGGAAAACTTTGGCGGTTTTCCGAACTACCAACGGAAATTTGCCTTAATTGACTCATGAGGATCCAATTGTGCAGCCAGAGACGCTGACTTCCTGCCCGCTGTCCACAGCACACACCTGCAGGAGCAGGAGGAGGAGGAGAAGGTGGAGGAGGAGTGCGAGGAGGGGACGATGAAGAAGTGGAGGAGGAGGAGGAGGAGGAGGAGGAAGAGGAGGAGGAAGAGGAACCCTGTCAGCTGCTTCCTGCTAGTTTCTCCTTCCATCGTCTTCTCCACCCTGAGGTACAGGCCCTGGCCGAGGTGGAAAACAAGGAAAAGGAGGAGGAGGAGAAAGTGGCAGCGGAGGAGGAGGAGGAGGAGGAGGAGGGGAGGTGGAGGAGGAGGAGGAGCAGGAGGAGGAGGAGCCTGGCAGACGCCACCTAGACGTGACCTTTCTCTCATGAAGTCACGCTGGAATGTTTTCCATCTGGTGCCAGCAGAAGAATGCAGCAGCGTTGTGGGGAGCCGAGAGCGTCCAGGAGCTGTTCTCCTGAATCTCCATCACTGGGCCTGCGTCTGCTCGGCGCTGCTTCCTCAGCACCACGCCTCAGTTGTGTTGACGGATCTCTGGAGACGGGAACCGTCATCGCCGCCGCCGCCGCCGCCGCCGCCGCCGCTCCAAGAGGACGAACAGAGCCGAGGTGACGCAGGAAAAGAGGAATTTCATGGCCAAATCAAGGATAATAGGAAGCAGCGAGGCGCTGCGGTGAATTCAGCCTGATTCTGCACAAAACACAATGGAGGAAATTATGATTGAATTTTCTAAAATATGGGCGGATGACTCAGAGGGGGCTGGAAGGGTTCCTGCTTGAAGGAACACACAAGAGAAGCTTTAAAGGGGGATGGGTTGATTCCAGGGCACAGAGGAAGACTGGCTGGAAAACAGACTGGCTCCGCCCCCCCCCAACGCCCCCACAGTGCTGTTCAAGCATCCCACTGCAGCCAAGGACCCCCCCCCCCACCACCACCACAGCTCCCCTCAGCTCCCTCCCCACGGAAAACATTTTTCAATAACCTGGCACGACGGACGGAACGTTGTCTAAATCCTCGGCACTTATCTCACAGAGCCGTCTGGAGGAGATTCCACAGAGAGTCGCTACGCTCTGTTTGGATTGGACGTGACCGACAGGCAGGAGGCCTCTCGTCCAGAAGGTCCAGGAAGTCCAGGGAGTTTGAGCCATGAGCTGTTGCCGCCGCCGCCGCCGCCGCGCTGCTGCTGCTGCCGTGCTGGATGGAGATCCGGGGGCCGATCCGGCCTGGAGCGGAACCAGAAACAGGGCTTCCGCAGGGAGAGGAGAAAAGCCACAGAGAAGAAGCACCACTTCTCTTCTTGGAGGACGTCAAAAACTGTGGTCCAGCGCTGATCCGACGCTTACATTAATGCTACGTCCACGCTAAATCCCAGAAAATGCTTTTTTTTTACTGAAAAAAATCTTTCTGTTGGAGCTTTTGGAAACGGATGTGTCAGGTTTTTAAACGGTCGAGCTGCTAACACCGGACCAGCCAGGCTTATCGTTAGCTATCTGGCTAACTACAGTGGCATCCACAGCAGGAAGTGACATCGCAACATGTGACCTTCGTCCTCTTCGGCCCTTCCGAACTGCAGCCCCCTCCACCGCCGCATTGGTCAACGGCCGTTCGTTACGAGCCGGCGGTGCCGCGACGCTAAGACGAGATACAAAGCCACAGCGCCACCCTGTGGCTGCAGCACTGTGGACCAACTGATATAGTCCAGTGGAGGACCTGCAGGGGAACGCTTTGTTTTGGTTGGACACGCGGTGCTGAAAAAAAAAGCTAAAACATCTAGCTAAAACCTCTGTTTGCAAACGATGTTGGGCAAACAGAGGAAGGCTCCAGCAGGTGAGGCAACCTCCTGTCAATGTTTCTGTTTCCACAACGGCACTGCAACTTTCTCTACGTGTTTACAGAAAGACCAAAAAAAAAACAATTCAACCCCAACGACTTTTCTCCTGCCGCTGGTCGGGGTTTGTTTTTTTCAATTACAAGGAGGCTGGTTTTCCATGAGAGGGCTCCGGCAAACACAGAGCAGGGGAGTCTGGAAAGCTGAGAGGCCAGCAGAGCTCTGATGGGACAGGATGACGGGGCTCCGCTGGTGGCATTCTGCAACTTCTGCAAAACCAAAATTCAATAAATGTCCCATTCTGGGCTCAAACAAACCCAACTGACCTCAGTGTGCAGTGGAAACAAGCGTGTGTGTGTGTGTGTGTGTGTGTGTGTGTGTGTGTGTGTGTATACGAGCGCACCCGTGTGTGTGTGGTCTAAATTATCTCCTGCAGAATCAAAACTCAGAGGAATGAAACAGAAACAGAGAGCCGAGATCTGGAGGCTCTGCTTGGTCGACTGCCTGCTTCCAGGCCTGGAGGAGGAGGAGGAGGAGGAGGAGGAGTGGGTGGAGGTGAAGGAGGAGGACACAGAGGAGCTGGTGGAAGAGGAGGTGGAGGTTCTTGAGGCAGAGGAGAAGGAGGAGGAGTGGAGGAGGGGGATGAAGGAGGAGAAGGAGCTGGTTGGAGAGAAGGTGGAGGAGGAGGAGGAGGAGGAGTGGGTGGAGGTGAAGGAGGAGGACAAAGAGGAGGTGGTGATGGTGGTGAAGGAGGAGCTGGTGGAAGAGGAGGAGGAATGGGTGGAGGCGAAGGAGGAGGACAAAGAGGAGGTGGTGATGGTGGTGGTGAAGGAGGAGGTGGTGGAAGAGGAGGTGGAGGAGGAGGAAGTGGAGGTGAAGGAGGAGGAGTGGGTGAAGGCGAAGGAGGAGGACAAAGAGGAGGTGGTGGTGGTGGTGGTGGTGAAGGAGGTGCAGGTTCTCGAGGCAGAGGAGAAGGAGGAGTGGTTGGAGGAGGGGGATGAAAGAGGAGAAGGAGCTGGTTGGAGAGAAGGTGGAGGAGGAGGAGGAAGTGAAGGAGGTGGTGGTGATTGTGGAGGAGAAGGAGAAGAAGCTGGTGGGAGAGGGAGAGGTGAAGGAGGTGGAGGAAAAAGGAGGATGTGGTGGATGAGTAGGAGGAGGTGCTGGAGGAGGTGGAGGAGGAGGACGAGGTGGAAGAGGAGGAGGAGGCTCTGATGGCAGAGGGGGTGGTGGAGGAGGAGGAGCTCTCTAGAAGAAAAGCTCATTGATTGGTCCATGGTTATGGAAATGCAGGTACAATGACCTCCAAACTCAGAGCCCTGGAGGGGGTCGGGTCTGGTGGGGGGCACATCCATGTGAAACCAGCCCACACAAAGACTCCCTGTTACTGGGGGCAGATGACCCCCAACCCTGACCACCACACTGGGAGGAGACGCACACACTGACACACACACACTGACGGACACACAATTGAAAAGACAAATTGTGACATTGTCTTTGGGTAGAGAGGCAATTAGCAGGAGACGTGGGGGGGGGGTCAAAGGTCAAAGTGGCTGTCTGACCCCCGGCGAGCTCTGTCCGTCAGCCAGAAGCTCTCTGAGTCTCTCCATTGGAGGCTTTTCATTTTTTTTCCTCCTCTTTCCATACACAACAAAACAAGAAGATGAATTTAGATTTTCACAACCACGCTTTTATTCTAGTTTGTCATGAAAACAAAGCGAAGAGGAAAAGAAAGACGATGAGGGTGACCGGGACTCAAAACAACGAAGATGAGCTGCTGGTGAAGGCTGACGGGACTCCAGGACCAATCAGAAGCCTTCAGGCTGTCCCCACTGAGTCCACGGTCAGAGATGGTTCCTGAGGGCCCAACCAGGTCAGAGGGGTTAGCGGTGATGTTTGTTTCCAGGAAGCCTTCTGCTGAACATTTTCAAGAAGGTTCATGGAAACCACGTCCTCCAAAATGACCTCCCCTGATTGGCTGCTGGCTCCAGGTAGGCTGCTGTGATTGGACGGAAGCGGGAAACACTGAGCTGCGTCTCAATTCTTCGTGGCCGGCGGGTCCGCATTTGAAGGCCGCATTTGGAGCATCCTTCACAGTGGATTGGGACCAGCCTTCGCGCAGTGCTATGACGCAAACTGGCCTTCAAATGCAGCCTTCCAAGGATGCAGACCCTGGATTGAGACACAGCCCATGAGCCCTGAAGATGGGCAGGAAGTGAAGATGCGAGGGACCTGGTGGAGGTTCACTCCAGCAGGTTCCCACACAGTTCCCACACTGACCACTAGGAGGGGAGATTCCTCCTGTCGGGGGAGGGGGGGGGGGTGCAGCCTCAGCAGGATGTTCTCCCAGCGTTGATGAGCTGTGACGTCTCGGGTTGATTTGGAAAGACAAGGAGCGACGCTGGAGAACTTTGGCTGGATTTCACTGCTGCTGAGTGAGAGGACGATAATTATCCCACTGCAGATTAATACCATGAATTATCTTGATGGATGGAGTGCTGCTGGAGAGCAGATCAAGTTCTGGTTAATGGGAGCCAGATGGAGGAGAACCTCAGCCGGAGTCTGCTCAGGGCCTGCTCTCCTCTGGAGTGATGGCTCACTTTTTTGGCTTCTCTGGGTCAGGACCATGAGCACAGTTCTCCTGCTGATGGTTTTCCTGCTGAAAATTCTCCTGCTGATGGTTCTCCAACCGAAGGTGATTCAACTGATAGTTCACATGCAGAAGTGTTGTCCTGCTAAAAGTTCTCCTGCTGAAAGTTCTCCTACTGATGGTTCTCCAACCGATGGTTCTCCTACTGAATGCTTTCCAGCTGAACGTTCTCCTGTAGGTGGTTCTCCTTCCGGAGGTTCTCCTGCCAATGGTTCAGATGCTGATGTTCTCCATCCAAAGGAAGCAAGTGGTGACACCGCAGCTGCTTCTTCTAGTGGTGGCCAGGCTGGTGGGAGCCGGGAGGCAGCAACGTCGTCTCCTCCCGGGTTCTCTCAGCTCCCCTGGAGTTCTGAAGAGGCTCTGCGAGGGTCTGCCGCGGAGCTCCGGGGTCGAAGGTCGCGGCTGGTGCGTAAGCTGCGCAGGCCTCTGATTAACTTGGGCTGTAATTAACCCACCTCACTCTCAGGGAATTCCAGAAGATGACGGCTCCTCTCTGTTGATCCCGTCTTCAAAACAGCAGCAGAGGTGACGCCACGTGTTTACTGCCTCCTTCAAAGCGCCGCCCAGTGGTGGCGGCAGGGCGGGACGCTCCGGTGTCGGCCTGCAGGTGGAGTGATGCTGCCGCTGCTGCTGCTGCTGCCGCTGCCGCTGCCCTGCAGCTTGTTTTGATGGGTGTCAGGCTCTAATCTGCACCTGCGTCGTCCCCAGATTACAGCCTGCAGGGGAAACTAAACACTCTGGAGGTTCTGCTGTAAATCTTCCCTCGATGAGCTTCTCGGCAGCCTGCAAGTGTCGGCTGCAGACCAAACAGGCCGTCGCTCTGCGTATATCATTTCATCTTCCTGTCAGACGGCCGCTGAAATATTGTTTGATATTGTTTTTATGCTCCGAAGGGAAAAGCTGGCCTGCTCCTGGTGTTTGGGAGATGCTGACGGACGAGATGTTGAGCTGTCGGGACCGTCAGGCTGCTTCCTGTTGGACGTCTCTGAAGGCCTGGATGGGGGACAGACAGAAATCTTGAATTACTTGTGAATATTCCAGCCAGTTTCAGAAGGGAGAGCTGCTGTTCACGGAGCAGGAAACATTATTGAAAGACTAGAAGGACGTCTCCAAATGTTCTTCCTCTGGTTCCCTCTGGTTGTAGGTACACATTGAGACATTACTCTTCTTTTCTTTTGTCCAGACAAATAAGTTGGGATGGAAAGATGTTACCTGCCTGACTGAGACTCCAGTCTTCCTCAGAAGCTTAAGCTAAGCTAAGCTAGTGCGCTAATACCATGTGTTTGGTCTTCCAATGTGTTCTGTCTGCCTGCTAGGTCGCTAGCGGTAGTGTTGTAGTCCTCCAGATTGTTCCTGGTCTCGAGACTAATCTCTTTTGAAGGGTCTCAGTCTTGTCTCGGACTCACAGACATTCTTACTGGGTCTGGGCCTGGGTCTGGTCCGGGCCTGGGCCTGGGCCTGGGCCTGGGCCTGGGACTGGGCCTGGGCCTGGGCCTGGGCCTGGGCCTGGGTCTGGGTCTGGGACTGGTCTGGGCCTGGGTCTGGTCTGGGCCTGGGTCTGGGCCTGGGCCTGGGTCTGGGTCTGGTCTGGGTCTGGTCTGGGCCTGGGTCTGGGTCTGGTCTGGGTCTGGGCCTGGGTCTGGGTCTGGTCTGGGCCTGGGCCTGGGTCTGGGCCTGGGCCTGGACAGACTCTGGATTTTTTATCAAGATCCTTCAGGACTCAGCCAACGCTACAGTGACAGATAATAACAGAAAAGAATCCAGCTGCTGCTGTTTTAGGCTCTGTTGGTGACACCCAGGGTGACGCCCTGCCCCCTCATGCCTGGTTCATTCATTTTTTTAATTTTATGAAGCAAAGTTGTTTGTTTTTTTTTGTTTTTTTTTTAAAAAAAGGTTGAAAATAGTTGGCATAGCAGCAAAATGTTAAAGGAAATGATTGAAAGACGCCTTGCTGGAAAGAGACGTCGCTGTTCCATTGAGAAGCAAACTGGAATTCAAAAGAGATTCTGCTCATTGTTTTGTGTTGCTGTTATTTTTCTTTGATGTGTAAAAAGTCTTGGTCTCCAGACCCTCTGGTCTTGCTAAGGTCTCGGTCTTGGTTGGTGCAGTCTTGACTACAACACTAGCCAGCGGTTTCGATACTGCTAACAAGTGGTGTTTGGACAGCAAACAACAGGCCTTGGATGTGAACACCACTGGTCCACTGATCCACTGGTCTGGATCTGCTGGGTCACGGGACTTGGGGGAACTTTTGAAGAACCCAAAAAGTAAAAATAAAAACAACAAGCCGTCTGGTATTTGTCCCAGAATAAATCAGCGGCCAGCGGCCTGAGAGCGGAGCCAGACAGGAAGCCGGCCTGTTTGTCATTTCCACATTATTTTCTGTAATGCTCCTTTTCTCCCAAAGCGTCTTCAAGGGAAACCGTCTTCCTGTCTGAGGCCCTCAAGTCCAAATATTTAGTCTCCGCTTTGTTAGTCACCCGCCGTCGAGGCTCAACGTTTGGAAAGTGAACGCGGGCCGAGCGATAAGGAGCGCTCGCTCCACTTTCCTCTGCGTTTGTCCGGCCGACGTACAGCAGCCCAGAGCACCTCCCCCTCCTCCTCCTCCCTCTCCTCCTCGCCGCCACCGCTCCTGAGCAAATCCAGGTCTCGTGGGGACGGGTCGGGGGGGGGGGGGGGGGGCAGCCTGCCCGGCCGCCGTGTGTCTGGCGAGACTTGGCAGTTTGCTTTAGCGACCGTGGACTCACAAACTGTTGTTGCAAGTCGACGGACCGTGAAGACGTCTGCGCAGCATCAGCCGCCACCGCCGCCGCCGCCGCCGCCTGACATCTGATCCCAAACATGTCGGCTCCGCCTCCGACTCCGCCTCCCACGGGGGAAAACCCCGCGAGGCTCCTGTTTTCTTTCTCCGATGGTTTGATGGGAACATGCAGAAGCTGCAGCCCCACCACCGACCCTCCACCTCACCTCCAGTGTCTGAAAGTCCACCACAGATGTTTCCTGCTGCCCTGCTGACTCCACCCCCACCCCACACACACACTCACACACACATACACACACACACACACACAGAGAAAGTTTTCCTGCTTCATTTCACAAAGAGCTTCCTAAAACAACCCTTGGTCTGTCGCTCCCTCCTTCACCAGCGGGGGGGCCAGTTAGCTGCAGCTCCTGGCTTCCTATTGTAGGTGTAGGTGGCCATGGTGGGCGGAGTGGGTGAAGCAGCGCCGGCTGGAGCCCCGCCTCTTCTTCCTTCGAGGTCTCCGATTGGTCCGGTTGAGTTCGGACTTGTTTGTCCCTCAGGCCGAACCCAAAGCACCGTCCTCTGGTTCTCACCTCCCGCTGGGGCGCCCAAGGTGAGCAGAGGGTGGCGCTGCACAAACACAATGATTTGATAAAGACGTTTAACACAAAGCTGCGTCCCCAAAGGCCCGACCGCCCCCCCCCCCTCCCCACACCCAGGACCCCTGAGGTGTACGTGTGCATTGGTGTGTGTTTGCAGCTTCACTTGAAATCAAATTAGGGCCTTTGTGGCTGTGCGAGGACTGTTAGCAACACAATGAGATGCTAATCGGCGGGGACGTGGGGGGGGGGGGGTAGAGGGTGGTTGGGGTTTGAGGGGGGAGGGGCGGTCTTATCTCATCCAGGTGGAGATGAGGAGCAGCAGAGCCAGAGCCTCCATCTGAGGAGGCTCATTAGGACTCCTGAAGAGTCACTTCCCCACTGTGTACACACACACACACACACACACACACACACACACCATAGATAAGATAAGGTGACGCCAACGCAAATGTTTATTCTCAGATGAATCTCGGTTGGAATTTCCAGGTCAGCGGTGGCGTAAACAGCCACAGCAGAGCAGCAACGACGTGTTTCAGAGTCGCTGTGACAAACAGCAGGACACGAAAAGACTGCAGCAGCAGCAGCAGCAGCAGCAGCAGCAGCAGCAGCAGGAAGTGGAGTCAGAGGAGGAGCCAGGGAGGAGACCTGGTATCGTTCCTCAGGACCACATCAACTACATTGTCTGTTTTTTCCACAGAAACAGGCGTGTGTGTATGTGTTACATGTGTACGGGCTACATGTCAATCAATCCATCAATCAATCAATCCACTTTGATTTGTCCGGCACTAAATCGCATCCAAGGACGTCTCAAAGCGTCTTTGTACCATCAGAGGAAAACCAAGTGGGCCCCCAGAGCAGCAGAGTGGGACCAGGCCAGGAGGAACCAGGGAGGAACCCTGGGCAGTCACTGGCAGGAGGACAGACAGACAGCAGAGCATGTGGGATACACACACACACACACACACACACACGACGAGTTCCTGCTGCGGTGTGATGAGCAGAGGTCAGAGGTCAGAGGTCAGAAACACTCTCCGTCCAGGAGACCAGGAGACCAGGAGGCCAGGAGAGCAGGAGAGTAGGAGAGAAGGAGAGCAGGAGACCAGGAGAGAAGGAGACCAGGAGACCAGGAGAGTAGGAGGCCAGGAGAGAAGGAGACCAGGAGGCCAGGACACCAGGAGAGAAGGAGAGAAGGAGACCAGGAGGCCAGGAGAGCAGGAGGCCAGGAGAGCAGGAGAGCAGGAGACCAGGAGGCCAGGGGCCAGGACACCAGGAGAGCAGCAGGGAGATGTGAGTGTTCCTGGAGCTCCAGGCTGGCTGAGGTAAACAGTCCCCAGCTGCCTCCTGCAGCATTCCAACTCCGTGACGTCTCTCTGGTTCAGCTCCATGCGAGGAATCGATCCGTCCGTGTTCAAACTGCCGAGCCAGTGATTCATACCTTCCCCCTTCGATTCACTCAGCGCAGGACTCACTGACTCTGGATTCACTGATCCACAGCGGATCCTCTGAGGGGCTTGGAACAGGAGGACCTGAGTCCAGAGTCGTTCACAAGTCAAGCGAGTCAGATTCGATCCGTCCTGATCCGACTCACTGACTCGGGGAGGTGGGGGGGAGTTAGGGTGGGGGAGCGGAGGAGGCGGATTTTTTTTTTTTTTTTTTTTTTACGCACGCGGGGCTCATTAGTCGGTGAGTGTCAGTCGCGCGGTGCCAAAAGGCGCAGGAGGAGCAGAACGCGCTCCGATTGGCCCGCGGCTCTACTTTACAAGCTGCTCTTGTTGCGCAGCTGCGCGCAGCCACGCAGCTTTTCCTCGCTGGACGCTGCCGAGGCAGCACCGCACGCGGGACCCCTCTCTCTCTCTCTCTCTCTCTCACTCTCTCGCGTGCAGCATTTTTTCTTTTAAATTATTATTATTTTTCTTGAATCGAATCCCTCGAGCCCTCGGATCGGCTCGGCTCGGCTCGGCTCGGCTCGGCTCCTCTCTCTCTGTGTCCTCCTGCACCGATCGAGCCGCTCTCCTCGCGCCGCCGCCGCCGCCGCTCACGCGAACCAGGGAAGAACCATGAGCTCGTGCCGCGGGACGGTCCCGCTGCCTCTGCCGCTGCTGCTGCTGCTGCTGCTGCGCGCCTGCGCCGCCGCAGAGTACGAGTACCTGAGCTGGAGGTCGGACGGCTACAACGGCGGCCGCAGCTACGGCAAGCCGCCGCAGTGCGTGGACATCCCCGAGGACCTGCGGCTGTGCGCCGGCGTGGGCTACCAGCAGATGCTGCTGCCCAACCTGCTGGAGCACGAGAGCATGGCGGAGGTCAAGCAGCAGGCCAGCAGCTGGGTGCCGCTCGTGCACAAGGCCTGCCACCCGGGCACGCAGGTCTTCCTGTGCGCGCTCTTCGCGCCCGTCTGCCTGGAGCGGCCCATCCTGCCGTGCCGCTGGCTGTGCGAGGCGGTGCGCGACGGCTGCACGCCCATCATGGAGGCCTTCGGCTTCCCCTGGCCCGAGATGCTGACCTGCGACAAGTTCCCGCAGGACGACGTGTGCATCGCCATGACGCAGCCCAACAGCACCGAGGCCAGCAGGCCGGCAGGTAGGCAGAGTGTGTGTGTGTGTGTGTGTGTGTGTGTGTGTGAGACTTCAGTTCAGCCGTCTTTCCTTGATTCTCATTTCATTATTTTTTTTAAAGCCCCACCAGCAAACTGTTTCTTCACTGTGAACCAGAAGGAGGAGAAAAAAAAAATAGTTCAGAGTTCAAACTTTTTTCATTTTCGGACTAAATTTGATAATAATTTGAATTAATTCAGGGAGAAAACACTTTAATATTTTCTCCTGGAAAAATTGAGAGTCATGTAGGATTAAATACGGAGATTCGGAATCCTGGGTTTTTTTTTTTTTTTTTACGTGATGTAGAAAAAGAAAAGTTGCGGCCAGAAAAAATGTCTTTGTGCTCGGGGTGAAAATATTCAGCTGATTTAAAAAAACAAGAAAAGCTTTGAAACGTCAGCCAGGTGCGACTTCAATTCGACGCCTTTCAGCTCCCAAACCTGCCGCTGATACAACAAAAAAAACACCTGGAGGTCGTGGTCACATGACTCCAGTGGGAGTCAACCATCAGCGGTGTTTGTTAAGGATGGATAGGTGGAAAGTTCATTCATCTCGGCTCGGGCTCGGGCTGGTTGGGCCCAGAACCTCCTGAGGTTCCCAGAACCTCCTGAGGTTCTGGGCTCAGCTCAGTGGGCCTGTGAAGGCAGACAGATGGAGTTTCCTGCCACTTCTGCCGCCGCGTCGAGGTCGACACCTTCAGACGGCCGAGAACGTTGTTTCAGGGCGACACACACACACACACACACACACACGCACAGGACAAACACAACCTTTTGGGGGTCACCACCTCCTGCTTCTCCTCCTCTTCTGCTGCCTCCTACTTCTCATTCTCCACCTCCACCACCTCCTCAATTGTCCTCCTTCTTCTCCTCCTTCTCCACCTCCACCTCCATGACCTCCTCCACCTCTCCATTCTCCTCCTCCTCCACCTCCATGACCTCCTCCTCCTCTTCATCCTCCTCCTCCACCTCCATGACCTCCTCCTCCTCCTCCTCCTCCTCCTCCTCGTCGCTGCCACACATGGAAGTGTTTAGCTGGAGGTGTTTGCTGAGCAGCAGGAGCAAAAGGTCCAGCAGTGGGACTCTGTCCTCCTCCACTGGTGGTGGTGGTGGTGATGATGATGATGATGATGATGATGATGATGATGAAGAACATCGTCCTACATCAGATTGCAGCCATGTGACAGGAAGTAGACGAGGACAGCTGATCCTCAGCAGAACCCTGGCTTTGTGTGTGTGTGTGTGTGTGTGTGTGTGTGTGTGTGTGTGTGTGTGTGTGACTGAAGCACAAGCGGCTCATTGAGTTCAGCTGTTAAAGGTTTTTTTTGGAGGGTTGGGGGTGCTGGGGGGGGGCGGGGGGGGGGTCAGGTAGGGAGGTGGTGGCAGGGGGGGGGGGTGGTCCATCATCACGTGGTCACCTGACCTCCGTCTCTCCTCGCCGCCGCCACTGCGGGACGTCCCACTGCTGTAAATGGGTCAACTGTGGACGGCCCAGAGACCCCACAGCGCTCGCTGTGTGTGTGTGTGTGTGTGTGTGTGTGTGTGTGTTCCTCCCCCTGGCGAGGCCTCCCTCTCTCTCTCTCTCTCTCTCTCTCTCTCTCTCTCTCTCTCTCTCTCTCGCTCGCCCTCGCTGCCGGACCACACAGAACCGCCGACTCACTCGTCACCTGTCGACGTCCAGAACTCTTGAGACACAGAAAAAACCAGCACGCTCTGATCCGACCAATCAGAGGCGGGCCTTCTGTTGGTGGGCGGGCCTTCTGTTGGTGGGCCGACCCCCCCCACCGAGTGTTTCAGCTCAGCCAATCGGCAGCAGATAAAAACAAGCGTCCAAGTCCTCTTCCCCTTGTGATCAGCCTGACCGCTCCCACCACGGCTGTAGCTCCGCCCTCTTTCTGGTTCCCGATTGGCCCGGTCGTACCTGGACCGTGTGCAGCAGCAGCAGCAGCAGCAGCAGCAGCAGCAGCAGCAGGTCACATCAGGTCAGCTGCTCGGAGGGGGCGGAGCCGTTTGCGGCGGCCCCTCGCACACCGGCGCCGCTTTTTCACGAGCCGCCGTCAAACACCGGTGGCAGACAACTGGCACTGTGGGGTCAGAGGTCAGAGGTCAGGGAGGTCAGCGGCTGTCTGTCTGCGTTCCCAGAGTTCCCAGCGTCAGGACTTTCAGACACTTTCCAAGCGCGGCTGCTGAGTTGTGTGTGTTTTTGTGTATTTCTTTTTGTTGTTGTGTTGTTGTTGTCGTCGCACTTCTTCTGGTTCCAGCTGGTTGTAACCACGCCCACTCTCCCCCCCCCCTCCCTCCCCCTCCTCTTCACAGATTATTCCCCCATCTGCCCGCCGTGCGACAACGAGATGAAGACGGACGCCATCCTGGAGCACATGTGCGCCAGCGAGTTCGGTAAGGCCACGCCCACACACACACACACACACACACACACACGGTTCCCCGTCTCTCTTCCGATAAATCGGCTTCTGAAGTTTTTTTTAACGTTGTTTTTTTGCCCTCGGGTAAAAAACTTTTGAGGGGGAAAAAAAATCTCACACTGGTCGGCTCGGCTCGGCCCGGCCCGCTCTGCCGGTTCCTGCGTCGGGTCCTGGGTCCGGAGGTGCAGAAGTGGGTCATCCTCCGGCGGTGGAGGCGGTAGACAGGGGGCGCCGCTGACATCAGCAGCACCAAGAGGGAAAAGTCGACGTGGCAGCGAATGCGTAACAACGGAGTTGCTGCACAGACAAAAACTTTTTTTGCTTTGTTTTATTGGTGCAGTGAAATCAAGCGCACTGGAAAAATGAGGCCTTCTCCCTCCAAGTGACACTGCCAACTACTGGCCTGGCAGGCAAACTACAGTCTGTGTTTGAAACTGGTGACCGTAGATCAGGTTTCAAATCAGCCAAGATCCAATTTTCACCGTCTCAGCGGTTGATCAACCATCCGTCCACCGGGCAGTTCCTGCTCTCTGATTGGCTGCCAGGCCTCAGTGCCCCCCCCCCCTCCCCAAACCCCGTACCTTATCCCCGTTTTTGAATTGGTGGAAGCTTGTGATGTGTATTGAGAAGTGGTGAACTGGAAGTAGGGGCTCGTCCTCGGTGGCCGCTGGTTCCCATCCAGAGACACAAACAGGAATCCCGAGGATTCCAGGAAGAACGCCGCCGCTCGCAGAACACGGCAGCAGCGGCGGCGGCAGCGGCAGCAGCAGCAGCAGCAGCAGCAGCAGCAGCAGCAGCAGCAGCAGCAGCTCCAGCAGCTCCAGTTCCAGGTGCCACAGTGGAAACAGACCTTGTTCCAATCCTCAGATGGGGTTTAGGGTTTCATTTGTTTAACAAATTTCCTGCTTGTTTACTCTGCGGTGAGGGGGCGGAGCTCTGGCCCTGCCGAGTCCAGGCTGCCGCCGCCGCCGCCACCAACGCCGTGTTTCATCTGGGACCAGCACACATGTTGTTCTGCCTGCCTGTCAGCAGCCGACAGCCCATTGTAAACATCCAGAGCCGCTGTCTGAAGGCGGCAGCGGGATTAGCCTGATGTTTGCAGCCTCCTGCTGACTGAATGCAGGGGCAGACAGAGACAGGACCTGAGCTGACCTGAGCTGACCTGGCTGGCTGGCAGCAGCAGTCAAGGATGAGTTCTGACTGGACGTCGCTGTGAAAACTCCTAAAGTTGCAACAGTAAATCTGAGTGTCAGCTTACAAAAATAAAGGATGAAAGAAATTTCGGGCCGTCTGCACTTTTTTGTTTTGTTTCGTAAAGTAAAAAAAGAGCTGATGGTTCATTTTTTGAAGCGTCTCTATTTTAAAAGGCCACAGTTTGACTGTGAGCATCTTAAAACAGCAGCGGTGAAACTCTTCAACGGTGACGCCTGTGCGTGCAGCAGCGATGGCAGCGTCACCTGCATGGCATCCTGCTGGTCCGTACTGGTTTTAACAAGCCTCGGCCGCAGCAGCGGCGGCGGCGCAGCAGCAGCAGCAGCAGCAGCAGCAGCAGGAGACCCGCCGCGACTTGCTGCTGCTGCTGCTGCTGCTGCTGCTGCCGCTGCTGCTAGCGGCCAATCACGTGTTAAACATCCCAGAACACTGGCTGGCATGGAGCTGGCATTTTTGTATGCACACACAAGTAAGTGTGTGTGTGTGTGTGTCTGCTTTACTGGAAGTTGCAGATCTGTTCTGGGTTAAGACTGAAGTGT
This sequence comes from Thamnaconus septentrionalis, assembly GCA_009823395.1. Taxonomy (NCBI): domain Eukaryota; kingdom Metazoa; phylum Chordata; class Actinopteri; order Tetraodontiformes; family Monacanthidae; genus Thamnaconus; species Thamnaconus septentrionalis. Next base: position 765,849 of record CM020507.1, on the reverse strand, counting down.
GAAGGCCGGTTTGCCTTTCTTCAACCTTTGCTTCTGTTGAGAGAGCGGCAGCGGCAGCAGCGGCGGCAGCAGCAGCAGCGGCGGCAGCAGCGAAAGTTGCAGCCTCGGGGGAGGGTCTCAGCTTTTTACGGCGCTGCGGCGTGAGGGGGCGGCCCAGGGGGGGGTCAGAGGTCAAGCAGCACAATGGGGGGCGTCGGCAAACAGTTTACAGCTGGAGCGGAGGCTGATATACGAGCAGGAGGGCCGAACCTCAGCTGGCTTCTGTTCTGCTTTTTGCTTCTTTTTTTTTCCCAACACGGAGGAGGATCAATAAAAAAAAATGTAAAAAGTCGCTGCAGCAGGAAGCTTCCAAAAACTGTAACATAATATTTATATAATTATTTATAATTCTCAGTTCTCACAGGTTCGTTAAATTCAGCGACTCGACCAAACGGGCAGAAAAGCAGACAAATAGAGAAAGAAAGGAAGAAAAGTTTTTGGTTTTTTTTCCCAAGTCGGCCTTGAACTGCTGCAGCTGCAGCTGCCTTTTTATTACAATTATTTCACAAAAATTCAACTAACTTTTTTTTTTTTTTTTTTTAAAGCGGAACCTTTATAATTTTATTGTGGTGCAGATGTTGTTGAGCAGATGAGGGAATACAAGCGTTTAAAGATTCCAGCTTGTTGAGCAGAAATACGTGGAGCCGTTGAACCGACTGAAAAACCTGGGAAACGACTCAGCGATTCAATGAAGGAAGAAGAAGAAGAGGGACAAAATTGAGCTGCTTTTTTTTTAAAAAAAAAGAAAGAAATGAACTTTTTGGTCAGGCAGCAAAGCCTGCTAGCTGTTAGCTTGAAGCTCTGCGAGCTAAAATTGCTCTGGCTGCTGTTTGCCGCTTGTTTATTTTCCCCCAACGGACAAAGAGATTAAAAACAAAGGAGTTGAAAATGAGAAGAAATGGACGTTAGCTTGGCAGCGTGCTAGCGCTCTGGCGCGGCCCTACTGTACGGAGGATCAGCTGGTCCAACAACACGAGGTGCAGGCAGAGTTCACGGCTTGCAGGGATTACGGCTCGCTGACGGATTTACCCAGACGAGTTGTTCGGTCCCGTTCAGTTCACGGGGGGGTGAGCCGCTCGCTCGCTCGCTCTCTCTCTCTCTCTCTCTCTCTCTCTCTTCACCTTCTGTGACTCACTAATTATCAACGCCGCTGCCTGTTTTTTGATTTCTGCCAACACTAAGCCGGCCATGACAGAGGGGTACGAGTCCTAATCCCAACCATGTGCCGCTTTAATTCCAGGGGGAAAAACAGGTCGGCTCTTTGGCTCAGCGGACAAAGGAGGAGCCACTCAGACACCTTGCAGGGATTTCTTTTTTTTTTTTCCTCGCTTTTTTTTGTCTGCACATCAAACGTTATTGTTTGACGTACAGACAAAGATTGTGCATCAGGAAAAAAAAACCAAACAAACGGTGCAGAAAGTTCAGAGCCAGATCTGGTCAGCTGTAGGTCACCAGACTGACTCTGACTCCTGGAAAACAGGACCACCAAGGTCTTGACGGAGGGAAAAGTGAGACTTTGTTAGAAGGTCAACCGGAGTTTAGTGACGGATCAAGCGGCATTCCGGTCAATCAAAGGAAAATAAAAGGCTTTGGGAAGCCGAAAAACCTCGAGATCCTGATTAGAAACCTTCCAGCGGCTGTGAGCAAGAAGAAGGAGAAGGAGAAGAAGAAAAGTTACCACACGACGATGGTGTTCCAGGATGGTTTCTTCATAAACACTCCCAGTCGTGGACGTAGGCGGAGCCAAGTCAGCCAAGGCCGTGCCTGGATGGAGGAGAGAAGGACAGAAAATGAGGAATCTTCCCGCACGCCAGCTTCCAACCCCTGCAGCAGATAAAAAAGCCGCTCATCAAACAAGGAAGATAAATAAAAGAGTTTTCACAAGTGCTGACAAGAATTCAGCTTTTAGCCCAACTTTTGTTGGCAAAACGTTTGTCGTGCAAACAACAGGAAGTGCAAATTGACGGTCGGAAACATTTTCCAGAGGCAGGGAAGGGAGGAAAAACATTTTCCACCCCGCCCTCACCAAAAAAACACTTCCTGGAAAAATATCAAGTGGAAACTCGTCCACTGGTGAAGAAGAATAAAGTGATCAAATTATCCAAGGATCAGAAATACTGGGAACAAAACTCCAGAGTTCAGTGAAAGATTGAAAATTGAAAAAAAATTGAATTTATACTCAGAAAAAATGTTTGATACTCAAATTTATACTGAGTATAAAAGTGCAGAATATTAATTGTGTTTTTGTTTTTTTTTTCCTTTCACAAATTTTTGAAAGAATGACAGCAAAGACCCTCCTGGCTTCTGATTGGGTTCGGAGTATTGGCCAATCACAAGCAAGGAGGATGAAGAGTTTGACGGTGGTCATAGGGAAAAAATGCAAAATGCTGGCAAAACCATTTCAGCTTTGACTGATTGTTTGTGTGTGTGTGTGTGTGTGTGTGTGTGTGTGTGTGTGTGTGTGTGTGTGTGTGTGTGTGTGTGTGTGTGTGTGTGTGTGTGTGTGTGTGTGTGTGTGTGTGTGTGTGTGAGAAGTGGGATGTCAGTCGGTGAACCTCCAAACACACGTTAGATCTCAAGACTTTCCACCAAAAAAAAAAACAAAAACGCAGAAATCCCTCTGAGTGCTGAAAGCTGAGATCTTCTCCTCATTCCTTGCCTAAAGTTCTCCTTCTCCTCCTCCTCCTCCTCCTCCGCCTCCCCTGCAGCCCTGAAGGCCAAGATCAAGGAGGTGCGTCGGGAGAACGGCGACCGGCGGGTGGTCCTGCAGAAGAGGAAGAAGATGCTGAAGACGGGCGGCCTGAAGAAGAAGGACCTCAAGTCGCTGGTGCTGCACCTGAAGAACGGCGCCGACTGCCCGTGCCAGCAGCTGGACAACCTGGGCCACCAGTACCTGATCATGGGCCGGCGGGTGGAGCAGCAGCACCTGCTGACCGGCATCCACAAGTGGGACAAGGGCAGCAAGGAGTTCAAGAAGGCCATCAAGAAGCTCAAGACCCACAAGTGTCCCGTCTTTGAGAACGTCTTCAAATAGGATAGGCCCCGCCCACCACCACCACCACCACCACCACAGCCCCCGCTCCCCCCACGTATGAACTTGCACAAAAAGAAAAAAAAGCCGCCCTTCGCTTCCTGTCGCTCCTGTTTCTGTTTTTTTTAATATCTACAGACTTCTGGAAGGTTCAGCTGCAGAGCTGAGAGCCACAGCGCCACCTCGCCTGCTTCTGGGGGACTTTGGCTCACAGCTAAAGATTCTGATTGGTTTCTCGACTCAACTCCGCCTTCTTTTTTTGTAAGAAAAAAAAAAGAAAAGAAAAAAAAACCTGTCTTTCTTTCCACTTCTCTGGTCCTGAATCATCTAGTGGTGGAACTCGGCAGCAGCAGGATGGAGAACTGCTGCCATGGACTGCACTACATATAGATAGAGCTCTCATCTCCTGCTTTCTATTGTTGTTGTTTGTTTGTTTGTTTGTGTTACTTGAAAAAAAATGAGCACAGCCAGCTGCCTCCTGGAGGTCCAGGTTCTGGATCTCTGGAGAGCCAAGGTCTGGAGTTCTGAAGATCCAGCATCTGGAAGTCTGGAGGTCCAGGTTCTTTGTGGTCTGGATCTTTGGAAGTCTGTATCTCTGGGGGTCCAGAATCTGGAGGTCCAGATTCAGGACGTTTGAGGGTCCAGGTTCTGAAGGTCTGGATCTCTGCAGATCCAGAATATGGAGGTCTGGAAGTTCTGGAGGTCCAGGTTCTGGCTCCAGTGGTTGTTTTGAGGTTCTCTGTCATGTACATACAAGATTTTACATAAATGTGGAAAAACTGACTGGTGTCTCTGATCTTCTGTTCGAGTTCAGTTTCTTTCATGGCTTTTTCATGTCCTAAAAAAATCAAAACATCACCCTATAGCGCCCCCGTCAGGTTACTAAACTACACTGCACTACACTACAACGCAGGAGAACTTCATCCAAAGCAGCAGCTTCATCCAGCTAGCGCCCAACGGTTAGCGTCGTCCAGGCGAGACGCCGTGAACGGAGCGCAATAACCGTAAAAACTGACCAACGCAAGGCCCCGCTTCAGCGCTTGGCTCCGCCCACTTAAGCCCCCTAATGTTTCATTTTTCATGTCAACATGAGAGAAATAAACACCGTTTGTTTGTTTTCTGACGGGGACAGAAAAAAAACAAACCCGCCTCTTCCTGTGTATCCCCACCGGAGGAGAAGAAGAAGAGGAAGAGGAGCAACATCAGAGCAGACACATCAAATATTATTCATAGAAACCCACACGAGCACACAAACAAGAAAAACATCCCGTCAATTAAAAAGAAAGACGGGATGCTGGTAAGAGACGCAGGAAGCGTCGACGCGCCTGCTTTCACTTAGGAAATGTATCTCAGCTGTGGGCCGAGGTTGCAAAATATTCCTCAGAAGGTTCCTGGTGGACGCCGCCTGATTGGCTGCTGGTCGCTGCCGGGAAAGCCTGGCCTGTTCTGGTCCTGGTCCTGGATTCCTGCGCTGATTAAAGCCGCTCCGTCGTGGCTCTGATCAGCGGCTGGGATGAAATGAAGCCGATCAATAAAAGAAAAGAAATCTCTGGGTGACACTTTGTGCGTTTTTAACGAGGAGCCGCCGGCGAGTTTGACGGCTTGCGGTCGCGGAGGCATTAAAAAGTGTTTAAATGTTGCGTCAGAGGCTATTATCGTCATGGCGGGGGATTTTTTTTTTTTTTCACTCTATTTTCCTGTCGGAGACTTCGAGTCTTCGCAGCCACAGACGGAAACGATAAAACTATCGTTAGGACTTAAAGTGAAAATATTTGGCAGCGACATTTTGGACTGAAAACCATCCCAGTGTTTAGAGAGGAGGCAGCGCTGTCTGTCTGTCTGTCTGTCTGTCTGCCTGTCTGCCTGTCTGCCTGTCTGTCTGTCTGCCTGCCTGTCTGTCTGTCTGCCCAACTGACTGTCTGTCGCTGGCCTGACCTTTGCTCTCTCTCTCTCTCTCTCTCTCTGATCGACCGCTACATCGCACATAATTTATGACTGGCCTCACGCGGGCCCTACTTTGCCCAGGTCTGATTACATTGCAGAGACATCAAGACTATGAATGAACGCTACAAATTACCAGAGCCATGTTCCATATTGTAGAAAAATGTTTTCAAACAGCGGCCATCGTCGGCTCGGCTCCGTCCTGCACTTCCTGCCGCTGAAACACTTCCTTCTGGGTGCCAAATCGTTCTCTTCGTGGCTGTTGGAACCCCCCCCCCACTCCTGCTCCCAGTGAGCTCCCCTGCTAGCCTAGCACCGGGCTAATTAGCGTAGCCGCAGCAGCAGCAGCAGCAGCAGCAGCAGCAGCAGCAGCCGCAGGGATGAGTAGAAACAAAAGTGCAAAAGGCCTTTTAGCTTTTTTCACAGATGAGATGAGCCTGCACACACACACACACACACACACACACACACACACACACACACACACACACACACACACACACACACACACACACACACACACACACACACACACAGGGTTTGGACACTGTGTTTGTGGCCCCAGAGACAGAAACCATTAAAGTTTCCCCTGTGTGCTGCAGCAGCGGCGGCAGGAGGAGGGGAGTGGGTGGGGTGGGTGGTGTGTGTGTGTGGGGGGGGGTTGATGAGTCGGTACGTTGTTTCAGACACCGTGTTTCTCTGGAATTCCAGGATCGCAGTCCAACAGGCGCATTAGTCACGTCGGCCTCCTGCTAACCGGAGCCGCAGGCTGCTGGCTGCAGCCCCAACCGTCAGGGAGGCTGGAGGAGGAGGAGGAGGAGGAGGAGGAGGAGGTGGAGGAGGAGGGAGGGGGCGGGGCTGGAGGAGGAGGAGGTGGAGGAGGGGGTACTGGGGGAGAGTGAGGGGGATCTGGAGGAGGAGGAGTGAAACAGAGAAGGAATTGTTTCCTCTGCTCTGCTCCGCCGAGCTGTGTGTGTGTGTGTGTGTGTGTGTGTGTGTGTGTGTGTGTGTGTGCATGCATGTGTGTGTGTGTGTGCATGCATGTGTGTGTGTGTGTACTGCACATGTGGCCGTGCAGCAGCATATGTTTTTCAATAATGCCCATTAGTTTTAAAGAGGATGATGTAAGTGCAGCTCTTCCAGTAACAATATTCCCGGAACCGTGGACCGGATCTCTGAAGCCCCGCCCCCTACCCCCCCGACCCCACTGGGGGGGGGGCAGCGATTGGCTGCGGCGTTGACTGCGGACAGTCGCTCGCTGTCAATGACAGGCAGCAGGCCTGGACGGTCAGGGCCCTGGTGGTGGAGGAGGAGCCTGTGGGAACCTGGGCTGCTCCTCCTGCTCCTCCTGCTCCTCCTGCTCCTCCTGCTCCTCCGTGGAGCTCAACAGTTGAGCTCTCAGCTGTGGAACTTTCCAGTGAGATGATCTGAGATGTGATGTTCGGTCGGGCTCCTCTGATGGAGGCTGGTTGGCTCTTCACGGCCTGTTGACTGGTTCTTCTGGCTGGTCCCACCAGTTTCTTCTCGATCTTGACTGCTTCCTGCAGTGTAGAGACTCACTGGAGACATCCAGTATATGAGCAAGAGATGTGGATTCATGAGGCAAAAGAAAAAAGAAAAAAAGAAGTGAAATAGCTCAATAAGTGAGGTTGTATATATTTTATATGAAGGATGGCTACTCTAGGTCATCTAGAATACAACTTGAATGGAACATCTGGCCCTGGTTTGTTGTACATAGATTGATTGGATTATTTTTTTTTTATTGTGTATCTTGTAACAGCTGTATAGTTTCACCAGCCTTTAACTGTCACTGTAACTACTGGATAGTTTATTTTTTATTCTTCTATTTTCACTTTTTCTATTGCTTTTTGACTGCTGCAACAGTCTAGTTTCCCAATTTGGGATCAATAAAGTTCAATCTAATCTAATCTGATCTCCTGGACACCGGGAGGCTCCACCAGTGATGTATCTTCTCCCTGGCCCAGACTTGGTTCCCAGTAGCAGCCACCGCTACTGCTGCCTCTCCTGGAGGACTGGAGGCTCCTCTTCCTGGCTGCTGCTGCTGCTGTGATGCCCTGCAAGGCCTCCACAGCCAACATCTACTGGTCTACTGGTCCTACTGGTCCTACTGGTTCTACTGGTCTACTGGTCCTACTGGTCCACTGGTCTACTGGTTCTACTGGTCTACTGGTCCTACTGGTCTACTGGGTCTACTGGTCTACTGGTCTACTGGTTCTACTGGTCTACTGGTCCTACTGGTCCACTGGTTCTACTGGTCTACTGGTCCACTGGTCCACTGGTTCTACTGGTCCACTGGTCTACTGGTTCTACTGGTTCTACTGGTCCTACTGGTCTACTGGTTCTACTGGTCTACTGGTTCTACTGGTCTACTGGTCCTACTGGTCCACTGGTCTACTGGTTCTACTGGTCTACTGGTCCTACTGGTCTACTGGTTCTACTGGTCTACTGGTCCTACTGGTCCACTGGTTCTACTGGTCTACTGGTCCACTGGTCTACTGGTTCTACTGGTCTACTGGTCCTACTGGTCCTACTGGTTCTACTGGTCTACTGGTCCACTGGTCTACTGGTCCTACTGATCTACTGGTTCTACTGGTCTACTGGTCCTACTGGTCTACTGGTCTACTGGTTCTACTGGTCCACTGGTCTACTGGTTCTACTGGTCTACTGGTCCTACTGGTCTACTGGTTCTACTGGTCCTACTGGTCCACTGGTCTACTGGTCCTACTGGTCTACTGGTTCTACTGGTCCACTGGTCTACTGGTCCTACTGGTCTACTGGTCCTACTGGTTCTACTGGTCTACTGGTTCTACTGGTCCACTGGTCTACTGGTTCTACTGGTTCTACTGGTCTACTGGTCCTACTGGTCATACTGGTTCCACTGGTCTACTGGTCCTACTGGTCTACTGGTCCTACTGGTTCTACTGGTCTACTGGTCTACTGGTCCACTGGTCTACTGGTCCTACTGATCTACTGGTTCTACTGGTTCTACTGGTCTACTGGTCCTACTGGTCCACTGGTCTACTGGTCCTACTGGTCTACTGGTCTACTGGTCCTACTGATCTACTGGTTCTACTGGTCTACTGGTCCTACTGGTCTACTGGTTCTACTGGTCTACTGGTCTACTGGTCCACTGGTCTACTGGTCCACTGGTTCTACTGGTCTACTGGTCCTTCTGGTCTACTGGTCCTACTGCTCCACTGGTCTACTGGTCTACTGGTCCAGTGCCTCCCAGCCCAGACCCTCCTCCACCAGCTCCTGCTGCTGAGACTTCCCAGGCCACTGGAAGTCCCAGCATTCCAGCACCACCAGATGATCCTTGTTTGACACTTCGTTTGTTTAATACATTCATTCCATATGTATTCACAACTTCTGTGTATGTATTATACTTTTGACTGGTAGTATACATATATATATATATATATATACACACACACGTCTCTGGGTTCCCACGCAGCCGCTCCAGGCCCCGCCTCCTCCCAGCCATAATTCACCTCCCGTCAGTCTCTTTGATTCCTGCAGTTAAAGCTGATTCCAAGCGTGGCCTCCACATAAAAGTGCGAGCCAGCAGATCTGAGGAGGGAGCGCTGAGTCCACGCCCTCGCCGCCGCTCCTCGGCTCCATGAAGTCACTGCAAGCTCAACAACTGCCGCTGGATTTCTGAAATTGCTGCCCATTAAAGCGGCGACAGCTGCGTGAGCGGAGCTGCTGGTCAGAGCTCCGCCCCCGTCGGTCAAACCCCCAAAACTGTTCCAGCCCCAAGGCCTCGAGAGTCTCTCAGTGTGGGCGGGGCTATCCTCCAGGTGCTCTGGCTCCGCCCACAGCCCAGCGGCATGTGTGGATGTTCATGATAAATTAGCAGGTGACCACGTGATCACTGACCATGAGACACCTGGATGATGATGGAAGAATGACTGGATGGATGATGGATGGATGTTGGATGGATGATGGATGGATGATGGATGGATGTTGGATGGATGATGATGGCTGGATGATGATGGAAGAATGAATGGATGATGGATGGATGGATGTTGGATGGATGATGGATGGATGTTGGATGGATGTTGGCTGGATGTTGGATGGATGATGGATGGATGATGGATGGATGGATGTTGGATGGATGTTGGATGGATGATGGCTGGATGTTGGATGGATGATGGATGGATGATGGATGGATGGATGTTGGATGGATGATGATGGAAGAATGAATGGATGATGGATGGATGATGGATGGATGATGATGGAAGAATGACTGGATGGATGATGGATGGATGATGGATGGATGTTGGATGGATGATGGATGGATGGATGATGATGGCTGGATGATGATGGATGGATGATGGATGGATGATGGATGGATGTTGGATGGATGATGGATGGATGATGATGGAAGAATGAATGGATGATGGATGGATGATGGATGGATGGATGATGGCTGGATGTTGGATGGATGATGGATGGATGTTGGATGGATGATGGATGGATGATGGATGGATGGATGTTGGATGGATGATGATGGAAGAATGAATGGATGATGGATGGATGATGGATGGATGATGGATGGATGGATGATGATGGCTGGATGATGATGGATGGATGATGGATGGATGGATGATGATGGAAGAATGAATGGATGGATGATGATGGATGGATGATGGATGGATGATGGATGGATGATGGATGGATGTTGGATGGATGATGGATGGATGATGATGGCCGGACTTCTCCAGCCTCCTGGGCCCTCTGACTTGGACCTTCTGGCTCTCTGGCTCGGCCACCCTGAGGTCCTGGCTGACGCGGCACCGCCTCCACGCTGTGAGCTCCACCTTCCTCCGCCAGCAGTCTACACCTCTCCTGTCCTGCTCAGCTCAGATCTTCTTCACAGCCACTGGTGGAGATGAGAGCTGCTGGTCCTTCAGCCTCCAGATCCCTCAGACCTCCGGCTCTGAGGGATCAGCGTCAGCTGACCAACTGACTGCTTCCTCACCTGAAGGATGGATAAGATTCATTCCAATGAGATGTTCCACTGGTGTGAAAGGTTATGGGACTCGACCAATCAGGATCCTCCAAGGAGGAAGAGGCGGAGCTAAAGCCAAGGTTGTTACTGCAGTCACAGACTTTTCACCAGTAGACCTAAAGACACTGCAGGTATTTATTCCCTCTGCTGCTGATTGGCCGACTGGACATGCTGTAGTTTGACTCCGCCCACAGGAGTCGGACCGATCGGTTCAGATCACCGCCCAGGTTCGGTTCAGGTGAACAACAGAACAAATTCTGCGGATGACTCATGACTCGGTGACTCAAATGATTTGGTTCTTGGCTGATGGTGGTGGGTGTGTCCATGGCAGAAGGTCAGAAATCCCCCACAACAACAATCCTGCGGTTGCTCCGCCTCCTTCAGCCCGCTGGGCTGGGCGGCTCTGCAAGTGTGATTGGTGCGCCGCGATAGGAGTCTCGGTCGGGCCCCGCCCCCTCGCCGACGACCCGCGCCTCCTCTCTGATTCACTCGCTGGCAGCCGCCTATTAAGTCAGAGTGATTTATTTATGAGAAAGCAGGGAAAAAAAGAAAAGAAAAAAAATGAAAGGCGGCTTCGCAGGCGTTTTTCCAGAAGAAGCCGGTGGAGGTCTCATATTTAGTTTTCCTGGCACGGCTCCTCTCGGAAAATCTAGAAGGTAAAAGGTGCATTTTTGGGAGAATGAGCAGATCGACGTAATTACGGTGCATTGTGGAGCGGCGGTGGAAAGTATTTGGACGAGATGAGACGGAGGTTCGTGTTTTGTGCCCTGACAGGTCGGCCGGAGAAGATAAATCTTTCAGACTGAACCTCAGCAGATCCCAGGAGGAGCGGAACACCTTCAGACCCTCTGGGTTCAGAGGTTCAGAGCTCTTGGGCCAGAACTCCTGGGATCAGACCTTCTCAGCTCAGACCTACTGGGTTCAGATGTTCAGAGCTTCTGGGTTCAAACCTACTGGGTTCAGAGGTTCAGAACATCTGGGATCAGACCGTCGCAGCTCAGACCTACTGGGTTCAGATGTTCAGACCTTCTGAGTTCAGACCTTTGGTGTTCATCCTTTCCAAAGAGTGAAGGACCAATCGGAAAGACAGAACACTTCAGAGGTGACGTCTGCTGTCAGAACATCAGGCCAGCTGTTGCTAACATGAACTCCATGGCCAACAACTGCTGGCACTTTTTCTCAGCTACCAACCTGTGAGCAACCAGTGGCTAATGCTAATGCGTCTGCTAACTGGCTACTGGCCTCACTTCTTTTTGTTTTCTAATCCTTTCTGCTCGATCTTCTCAAACTGCAATCTTCCTGAAACAAGAAGCTTCTCCACTGGACCAGAACATCGTAAAATAAAAACAGTAACCAAAGCAGATCTCTCTCTCTCTCTCTCTCTCTCTCTCTCTCTCTCTCTCTCTCTCTCTCTCTCTCTCTCTCTCTCTCTCTCTCTCTCTCTCTCTCTCTCTCTCTCTCTCTCTCTCTCTCTCTCCATCCGTCTGTTCTGACAGGTGCCGCTCCCTCTCGGTGCCGCCGGGCCCGTTGGCGGCAGCAGTAGTGGCGGCGTGCAGGGCGGGACCTGTTAGCGGCGGCTCACACTGGCAGCACGCCTGCAGGCGCCGTGATTGGTCGAAACCGCAGATAGAAAAAAAACAGTGGGGGAGGAGGAGAGGAAGATTCCCAGAGGGAGTGTGTCAACAACACACTCGCTCTCTCTCACACACACACACACACACACACACACACACACACACACACACACACACGGGATGAATCATTTTGTTTAATAAAAAAACTCTCTCTCAGATTTAATCAGCCTGACGTGAACTTTAAACACTGTCAGGATTCATCAGTGCTGCTTTTCACTGATTTTCTTCCATCAATACTTTATTATGCTTTTTTTTTTTGGTCCGCTGCTTTTTGAAGAGAGGCTGTTGGGGAGGATTTCTCTCTTTCTTTCTCTCTTTCTTTCTCTCTTACAAAGGAAAAACAAAACAAAAAAGGGTTTTGTTTGGAAGAAATTCCTGGAACTATAAGTTTTCAGTCTGTTTCTTTAATTAATTTTATTTAATTATTTCATTCATCAGTCAGTTAACGGGCTCTTTGGTTGTTCTTGAGACAGACAGACAGACAGACAGACAGACAGACGGTTGATATTTGATAGATCTGACAGCTGGAATTTGTTTTCTTTCTCCTTCCAAACGCTGCGGCTGTTTGTCTTTGACTGTCCGCCCTCATCTTTGTTATTTTTGATCATTTTTATTCTTCTTGTTTTAATTTTGAAGTCTTTGTATTTTTCCACGGGCCGCGGTTTTAAAATATCCTCTTTTTTTTGCCAAATGACAGCAAACTCTAAACACTGCGACAGGAGAGAGAGGAGGAGGAGAGGACGGTGGCTCCAGCAGCAGCAGCAGCAGCAGCAGCAGCAGCAGCAGCAGCAGCAGCAACAGAGCAGCAGCAGCAGCAGCAGCAGCAGCAGCAACAAGAACAGCAGCAGCAACAGCAAGAGCAGCAGCAGCAGCAGCAGCAGCAGCAGCAGCAGCAGCAGCAGTAACAGTAGCAGCAGCAGCAGCAGCAGCAGCAGCAGCAGAGTTTTTTGTCTTTCCTGTTTCCAAAACAGGAAAGACAAAATAAAATAAAAATAGACGCTGCTGTTTTTGCTTTGTTTTGTTTTTTTTGTTCTCGGAACAGACAAAGAAGAAACAAAACATTTATTATTTGGAGGAAAATAAATGAGTCAAGATGCCAAAACAAACAGTCTGAGAGAGTGAAAAAAATAGAAATTTAAATTTTCCACCAAGAAGGAAAAAAAGTTGTGCAGGAGAAAAAAAACAAAATGGAGCAGAGCTTCTTCTCCTGCTGCTGAGGTGTGGAGGTGGAGGAGGAAGAGGAGGAAGAAGAACAGGAAGAGGAAGAGGAGGGGAAGGAGGAGGAAGAGGAGGAAAAACAGAAGGTGCAGCTGGAGGACAAACGGACGGAGATGTTTAGTTTGCAGCAGAGAAATAAATCAATAACAAAAGAGGGAAATAAAGAGAAAGTGCAGAACTCAAACAAGGTTGGACCTTCTGTGAAGTTGAACAGCAGCAGAACCCCCAACCAGAACCTGCTGCTGCTCCGGCCTCAAAGGCTCCACCTTCATCTGAACCTCCGTGACCTGCACCAGCAGGCGGAGCCAAATAAGGACACGGACGATTTAGTTTCCCACTTCTACTGCCACGTGATCTCTCTCTCTCACACACACACACACACACACACACACACACACACACACACACACACACACACACACACACACACACACACACACACACACGGCTTTCTGGCGCCCCCTCCTGCCCAGGTGAATCATTAAAATACACTAAACCTCTGCTGAGGGTCCAGACATAGTTTTTAGCCTCTGCTGCCCCCTGGTGGCCACAAATGTCCATCACGTCAATCTCGTTTTTTAAATGATTTCTCTTCCTTGGCGCTGTGTGTGTGTGTGTGTGTGTGTGTTTGCTGGTGTGTTTCTTATTGACAGTCTATTGCGTCAGAACAGCCGCAGTTGTAATCACTTTGAAATCAGCTCAGTTCAAATTCCTGCCTGTGACCACGTGACACCAAAAAGTGTCATAATCTTCATCATTAAATGTGACAGTGAGGATATTCAAACATTTCCTAACAGAAAATCAGATACATTGTGTATACGTTTCATGAATGAATGTTGCTTTTGTTAAGGATGAGATGACGACATGATGCCCACAGTGAAAACACTTCACTTTGATCCTGATGGGGGCAGTGTTGGGAAACTCACTTTCTACATCAAGTCGTTCAGAGCTCAGTTCACAATCTCGAAATAGAACAAGTTCAGTTCATAGTTCATCATTTTTATTATTATTATTATTATTATTATTATTATTATTATTATTATTATTTATTTATTTATTTTTTTAAAGATATTCATGGATTGACAAACAGTAGTAGCAGCAGTAGTTTTAGAAGTTGTATTAGCAGCAGCAGCAGCAGCAGATGTTTCCCACCTGCATTGTCTCGGAACTTCTCCTCCAACCTTTTCTTCTCAGTCATCATCTCAGATGTGTACGAACGCAGCGGTGGACCAGCAGCGTCTCAACTTTGTGCCGCCGCCTTCATTTGTTGTCGCCTCCATGCTTAAGTTCGCAGTTTGATGACGCGAGCGGAGGTGCGACCGCGGTGGCTGTTGTGTGTTTTTCCCCCACTCCACGTGAAGGCCTGCCGGCTGTGTGTTTGATCGGGGTTTGCTGGAGATACAAAGACACCCCGGAAGGAAGTTGTCGAGCTGTGAGAGCCGCTCACAAAATCCACAGTCAACTCAACAACGTTCATCCAGGACAAACACAGCGCGTTCACTTCACGTTCGTCCAAAAAAAAAATACAAACAAAGTTCATGACCGATCGTTCATTGGACGCGTCCACGCGCAACACTGGAGACGACACAATGAAAGAATAAACAAAAGTGATTTCTAATGAGTTCATTCAGGAAGGACACCAGGGGGCGACACATTCCGTCCTTTTCCTCAGCAGGATTTATTGCTGCAAGTGGTTTTCATTTTGTTTCAAATGAACGTGAACCTTCTGAAATCTTCTGAGCCACAGCTTCTGACATTAATCTGTAGCAGAAGTGGATAAATCAATAAATAACCAAACTATTGATTCGAACAATGTGAACTTCTCTGACTGTTCCTGGTCTTGGCTGCAGCCTTCTGGACCATCAACCAGTGAACTGGACCTCTGCACCTGTTCAGAGCAGCAGGTTCTCCAGCAGGAGGTCAGTGGAGGTCGTTGTGTGGAAGAAACAGCAGCTCCAGTCAGAAGGGAACTTCCTGTCTCCTGGCGTTCCGTCGTGTCGTGTCGTGTCGTGTCGTGTTGTGTGTTGTGTTATCTTGTGTGGCTTGTCACCAGCAACAAACGCAGCAGCTCTGATGATGACTCACCGAGTCCTCCATCCTGAAGAACAGACACAAAAGCACAAAGGCTGAGAAGCTCTGAGCAGAAACGTGACATCACGAGTCGTGATCTCCTCCATGCGCAATCAGAAGCCACGGCCGGAGAACACACACGGCAGCGGGAGCTCCTCTGAGGAGCTCGAGAAGGTGATCACATGTCACCATCACATGACTTACAGATGAAATCCATGTGTCCTTCACACAGCTGAAAAGCAGCAGTGCAGCGGGTGGAGATGTTGTGATGCTGCCACCTAGAGGCTGTTTCTCCTCCTCCTCCTCCTCCAGCTTCTCCTCCTGCTCCTCCTCCACCTCCACCACAGCCGCTCTACTCATCCTGACAGACGGAGGCCTGCTCTCTGGATCTGACATGGCCATTTTCACTCTAATTGCTGTTTGGATGCCGCCAGCATCTCTTGTCATGTGGCGACCGCACACTAATCATTCACTGTGTGTGTGTGTGTGTGTGTGTGTGTGTGTGTGTGTGTGTGTGTGTGTGTGTGTGTGTGTGTGTGTGCGTTGGCACTGGGATGAGTTCCAGTGGAAGAGAAGAAGTGCGGCTGAGAGGAGGTGGAGTCAGTCTGCAGACGACAGTGTGAAGTTTGTTGACATCTTCTGCTGGAACGATGATGATGATGATGATGATGATGATGATGAAGATGCAGCTGCCTGGACACAGAGTGGACACAGAGTGGACACAGAGTCCCTCCAGTGGTGCAAACACACTGAGAGTCATCATGACCTGTGGCCTCATGTTGGGTTTAGGATATTTACAGTTGTTGCAACTGATATCATCATCACCATCATCATCATCATCATCATCATCATCATCATCATCATCATCATCATCATCATCA
>CM020507.1:697500-745000 GCA_009823395.1 Thamnaconus septentrionalis | reverse complement strand
ATGCTTCTCCTTTGAAGAGTCGCTTCTCACCATCAGAAGAAGACAAAACTGATCCATTATGGATATTTCTGACTTAGGAGCCACTGTGAACAAAAATAATAGCGGCAGAAAAAAGTGAAGGTGACGCAGTGCTGTGATCAGGTTTCATCCTCCTGTCGGCTTCACTTTACTCTGTGATGTTTTTATAGATGAAACAGCACATCTGTTTTTTGAGACCAAAAGAAAACTCAACTCAGAATAAATATTTCATGGAGGCAATTGGCAAATATTAAAAATATATATTTATAAACTGCTGGTGGGTGTTGCAGGTAAGAGGAGCCATCAGATCTAGTTCTGCTGGACCGAGGCCAGACCAGACCAGACCGGACTGGACTAGACCAGACTGAACTGGACTAGACCAGACCAGGCTAGAAAAGATACTGAACTAAGGCAGACCAGACCAGACCAGACCGGACTGGACTAGACCAGACTGAACTGAACTAGACTAGACCAGTTCAGACTGGACCAGCCTAGAAGAGGGTAGACTGAACTAAGGCAGACCAGACTAAACTGGACTAGACTAGACCGGACCAGACAAGACTGAGCTAAGGCAGACCAGACCAGACAGGACTAGACCAGACTGAACTGGACGAGACTAGACCGGACCAGACAAGACTGAACCAGACCAGACCAGTGCTGAACCAGACCAGGCCAAACTGAACTAGACTGGACTGGACTGGACCGGACCAGACCTGACCAGACGACACTCTGACTGCAGGAGGCTGAACCAGGCTGATCTTCATCACCCTGCAGTGTTGGTGAGCAGCCATTAGGCTAATTGAGCCCTCATGAGGTGCAGCAAGCTAAAACTCCCAGGAGGCTCTGCAAGAATCAATTTGTCCTCAAAGCCAACAAATGACATCAGCTTTCTTTTCTTTCTCCTCCTGCAGCAACAATCAACCTTCTGCTCTGCTATGTGAAATTAGCCAACGTGCTAACGAACCTGAGAGCGGTGGGTCCAAGGCTTTAGGTGGCGCTGCTGAGCGTGAAACCAACCCTGAGCCTCCCAGAACCAGCGGTTGACGTCACCGTGACTCCGCCCATTCATCTACCCAGTCACTGGCCCTGAATCTTTGCTGCTTCTCAACCTGCCGCCCCCTGCAGTCAGGCTGAAGTACTGCAGGTCCTCTCTCCTCTGGCCTCTGTTGTTGCTCCTCGGATGAACTTTCACTCAGCTTGTCTTCTCCTAATGGGGCTGATGTGCTGCATCCATTTTTCATGTCCCATGTCTCCAATGAAACGTATCACTGTAAACGAACTGCGTTTAGAAATAATTAACCAGGCCTCATGAAAGCTTGATGAGGCCTCTGCAGGCCAGATGAGCCTCTGTGTGGAGACAAAACACCTGCTGATTGAGAACGTTTCACAAAGATGAACCTGAGCAGGGCAGTGAGGTCACTGATACACCAGGCGGATGGACCGGAGTCTGGAGGACTCCAGCGCCCCCAGCTGTCTGCCAGAGGAGAGACGGACATCTCTTGGAGATCAGCGTCCTGTCGGTTCTGAAGATGTTCTAGCGGAAGCTGGTCTTCAGCCAGGATGAGGCTCAGCAGAGGACCTCGAGGAGGCTTCAAGAACCTGGAGCTGCAGGTGGTGGCGGTCGAAGAAGTTCAAGGGGAGACCTCTGCTGGTCAGGCAGCAACGGTGCGTGGATGGAAACAGTCAACAGACGGCCCAGGCTTCTTCTGGAACCTTCTGGAACCCAGACCAGATCCAGCAGAACTGAAGAGCTGAGACCAGCTGAATAACGAGCGGGTGACCTGGACTACTAGGTGTGAACTGAGGGCCAGAAAGGGGGCGGGGCCATGCGCGAGATGGCCAAACCATTTATTACGTCAACTGTTCTGTGGAGCAGCTGATTGGACGGAACAGTTTGCAGAATATCATTATTATTATGACTGTAATCTCACAATCCATGACGATACATTTAATCCATATTTTTTTGGACATAAATATTGAACTTATAACTATGACGATATGCTGCTCTCATCATTATTTCCAGAGCAAACACCAGCGAATGGTCGGATGATGCAGTCGAAGCTTTTTTTTTAATTCGTTTTATTTTTATTTATTTTTTTTCAGTTTTTAACTTTGCGGCACTTTTGGGAACGTGTGAGTACAAACTGGGAGGAGCCTGATGAATCTTTGATCGAGTCGCTGAGTCCCCGTCTCCTGCCAGGTTGGCCAGGAGTCTCCCTGAAGTGCACGACACACACACACACACACACGCACACACACACACACTGGCTCGGAGCTAAATGGAAGACGGAGGATGAAAGGCTGATGAAATATTCATTTGTCGGCCGCCACATTTGCATACGTGACTCTGTGGCCTGGAGGTGTCGCTGGCAGTCGCGTGCTCCTCTACATGCAACACGGCGCCGGCCGCTGTGATTGGACTTGTTGAACACGCCACGGCCTGGCGGCAGCGGCAGCGGCAGCGGAGCGCGAGGTGATGAAGCCGCAGTGATTATCCTGAAACAACAGCCTGAGCAACCACTGCCGCATCACATTAACACGCAACTCAACACAACTCAACGCAACGCAACGCAACGCAACGCAACCCAACGCAACGCAACGCAACCCCACACTTCCTCGGAGCTGACAACCACACCTCTGAGGAGCCCGGCGAGATCTCGCATCGATAATTCAAAAACCCTGCAGCAGGTTCCTGTGCGGCGGACTGCACGACAAGAGGAACAACACTGCAGGTCGTGGTGACCTGAGGGGGGCGCTGTTCAGCTCACAATCAGTCTGGCAGATTGAAAAAGAATCGACTTGATTGATGCACTGCGTGTGTGTGTGTGTGTCCCAGGGGTAAGGGGGCGGGGTCAAGGTGGCGTGTTGCATGGTGCCGCTGGCCCTCGCTAGCGTGAGAGTCGCTGCGGCACGACAGGAGGAGGCTGCGACTGGCAGGCACGGCACACACACACACACACACACACACACACTCAGCCGTCCTGACAGATCCCGCCCCCTGGAGAACAGGGTCCAGGGGGGTCAGTGTGGCTGTGAGTGTGGAGGTGGAAACCAGCGATGTCTCCACGGATTCGTTCTCATTAATCACATGATCACATGACCTGCATCAAAGTGACTCACTGAGTCGTTGGCTGCTGCTTCATACATTCATCCAGAGTTCCAGACAGAAATCTGTGAATTGTGATCATCATCAGCTGACAGACCATCCTGGACTTCCTCCTCAGCCTTGCAGTGATCCTCCAGGACCAGCAGGAGGTCCCAGCTCAAACACCCCCCCCCCCGACCCCTCTCCAGGCTGGTACCTTCAGAACTCTGGTCCAGCAGGAGGTTCCAGGGCAACATCTCCCCCTGACCACCGTCCAGCTTGAAATAAACACACAGACAGGAGGCAGAGACTCTGGAGGTCCTCCAGCAGGTTCAGGCTGAGGCAGGTAATCCATCACCTGGAGAGACCTGCTGCCACCAGCCGCTCATTAAACTCCTGCAGCCCAGCTCCACCAGCTCTGTTTGTCTCTGATAAGCAGGAAGTGATTCAGTGTCTCCTGGCTGAGGCTGCCTCCTACCATGAAGGAGTGTGTGTGTGTGTGTGTGTGTGTGTGTGTGTGTGTGTGTGTGTTGCTGGGTGGGGAGGTAAAAACACAAGTCAAATTGAAACACACGCTTTGGCTTTGAGAAGAAGGTCCAAACTCTACCATCCATCATCTTCTCAGTCCCACCCCTGAAAAAAGGAACTCTTGACCCTCATTCCGTCGGGTTGGGTGTTTCCTTCACCAGAATTCTGGGAATTCTGGGAACTCTGGACTCTTCTCTCTACTCCTGTCAACAAGCAGCAGCTGTGAGCCAAGAGGTCTGCAACAAGAACATCAGGAATCAGTCTGAAGATGTTCACACTACTGACTCACCGCCACTGACCTCCAACAGGACGGCGCTGTTCAGGTCCTAATAACCTTTCCACCAAGGTCTGTGGAAGAGCAGCTGGACAGGAGGACATAGAGAAGATCTGCCTGTTCTAACTAGTTGTCCTTGTTGGCCCCAAGGTGGTGGAGACCCACCTCAGCTCCAGTGGCTCTGTTTAGGAAGGTGGAGGGGCTGGAGATGGTTCTCTGGAGATGGCTCTCAGGAGATGGCTCTCAGGAGATGGCTCTCAGGAGATGGTTCTCAGGAGATGGTTCTCAGGAGATGGTTCTCAGGAGATGGCTCTCAGGAGATGGTTGGAAGCTGGGCTGCTGTAACAACTCTCACACTAAAGAAAGATTAAAAACCAAGAAGCCGGTCTTCTTTAGTTAAACTCCCCTTTATTGTTTTCCCACACAAAACAGAGCACATGACCCCGGAGCACAAAGCGAGGACGGCGGTGAGGGGGCGGGGCCAAGAACCCCACCCAATGAGAACAAAGTCGGCGGTTGTGAAGGTCTTTGTTTCAGACTCGATGCAGTTATCAAACGTGCAGGTACAGAAAGAGAAAATATCAAAAAAAAAAAAACACAACGAAACAGCACACATTTCTAGAAACGTCTTGGTGGGAGGAGCCTGAGCTCTGACATCATCATCCAGCGACAGTGTCCAGCTTTTCCTGCGAGACGTTTTCAGGAAACCAAACCTGATTCCAAACTTCCTGTTAGTGCAACGCCGGCCTGCGAGTCCACGCGAGAGGACAGAGATGCTACATTAGCTCAGAGGTCGTGCGTGCACACACACACACACACACACACACACACATACGTAAAGCTGTAGTACCTCATAAAACCACTTGACAATATCACAGCTACACTGAGACTCTTTCTACCGTTAGGTTGTAGAGCCTCACTGTCCTCCCTGAGAGACCACACACACACACACACACACACACACACACAGATTAAATCTTTAATATTCAGTGAGACCACAGTCCAGGTCCTGAGAGACACACTGGTGACCCTCAGCGAACCTTCACCGGCTCATCTCACACACAGGGGGCGCCATTTCAGCTCTCCAGTCCGGATATTGCAGGATATTTATTTCTATCTTTATTATAATTCCAGAATATTTCCTGTTGGACTCTCAGCTCTTCCATACAGACGTGCGAGAGGCTAAAAGCCGGAAGGTGAAGCTGCTCATACAACTAGAATCTGCAAAAGTGAGACAGAAGAATAAGCAACAATAAAATAAATAAACGGCCTCAGCAACAAGAAGAAAAGGGAATAAAAAGAGAAGTGAGGGGCTTTAATTCTGCTGCCGCTCTGAGTTGTGGAGGCTCTGATTGTGTAAACTGGCTGCTGGAGAACCTCCACGGCTCCAGGGATCCATCCATCTGCAGGAGATCCACCTGCTGAAGCTCTCAGTCTTTCAGTCCCAGCGGCTCGGCTCCGTCACCGAGCAGAAGCCCAGAAGAAGAAAAAAAATTATCAAAGTGTGACGTCATAAATCAGCAAGCGTCGCTGTTGAGAAGATCCCCGTGAAGATGCTTCATCCAGCCAGGAGGACCTGCTGCTCCCTTCAGCCGAGCTGCACATGGTTCCTCACTCAAAGTCCAGGCCACGTCCGCATTTATTGCACAGGGTTTGGTTTTTTTTCTTGTTGTCATATTTTTTGGCAGCCTCACAGCTGAGTCGCGTCGCGGCGGCGAGGAGCAAACAGAAGGAGGCCATCAATAATTCACCTCTTGCCATGAATTCAGAGAAACCAAAAGTACGCAACAACATCTCGTTCAAGTCGCAGCAAAACAGGAAAAACACAACAACTCTCATGTCCCACGTTTAAAAAAAAACTCCTCCCTGCAGCCTTTCACACAGCATGCAGGAGGAGGAGGGAGAGGAGGGAGGGGAGGTGTAGGGGAGGAGGAGGAGGAGGAGGAGACATCGTCCAGGCCATCCATGTTTTTTTTTTCATTCTGTTCTTGGAAAATCAGCGAGGATAGAAGGTAGAGAGAGAGAGAGAGAGAGAGAGAGAGAGAGAGAGAGAGGTGGAGAGAGGGGTCAGAGGTCAAGGCTGCAGAACAACCTGATTGGTCAGAGGTGATGCAGCGGCACAACAGAAACAGACGGGGAAGAAAAGAACAAGGAGGTGTCGAGGAGGCGGGGCCGAGGGCGTGAGGAGGCGGGGCTGAGGAGGTGAGGAGGCGGGGCCGAGGACGAGCTGAGGTCAGCTGGTCTGACATCAATCCAAGGTTCTCTCCGGCTGCTGGCAGCTCACTGGACACAGATCTGGTTCTTCAGGCTGCAGGAGGACAAAGAGGTCAAAAAGGTCAGAGAGGTCAGATGGTCGTCCATCACGAGGCTCCGCCCACCATCCACAGGCCTACGGTGTGGCCCCGCCCTCCCAACCTCCCTCCAGCCCTAACAGGAAGCACAGACTCGTAGCCAAGCACCTGGCTGGAGGTCTGTGTGGAGCTGCATGTTCTCCCAGGAGCTGCTGGGTTCCTCTGGGTTCTCCAGCTTCCTCCCTCACTGAATGACTGATGACTGAATGACTGAATGACTGAATGAATGTTTTTTTTCTGTTCTAGATTATCTGTAGGTGTGAGAGTGTGAATGGTTGTTTGTCTCAGTAGCTGCCTTTCCAACTTTTTGACAAGTCATCAAAGAGAGAACTAGAGCAACCATTCTGGACAGCAGGTCCAGGTCCAGGTCCAGGTTCAGGTCCAGGTCCAGGGTGTCTCCCTGCCTTCACCCAGTGACAGCTGGGTGAGGCTCCAGCAGACCTCCTGGACCCTGAGCTCAGGAGGAAGCTGCTATTGGATCAGGACCAGGACAACTAGAACCCAGCCAGGGACAAACAGCCTGACTGGCTGACTGACTGGCTGGCTGGCTGGCTGGCTGGCTGACTGACTGGCTGACTGACTGACTGGCTGGCTGGCTGGCTGACTGGCTGACTGGCTGTTTGGCTGACTGGCTGACTGACTGACTGACTGACTGGCTGGCTGGCTGGCTGACTGGCTGGCTGGCTGACTGGCTGGCTGACTGGCTGGCTGGCTGACTGGCTGGCTGACTGGCTGGCTGGCTGACTGACTGGCTGACTGGCTGGCTGACTGGCTGACTGGCTGACTGGCTGACTGGCTGTTTGGCTGACTGACTGACTGACTGACTGACTGGCTGGCTGACTGACTGACTGACTGACTGACTGACTGACTGACTGGCTGGCTGGCTGGCTGGCTGACTGACTGACTGGCTGGCTGACTGGCTGGCTGACTGGCAGGCTGGCTGGCTGGCTGACTGGCTGGCTGGCTGGCTGACTGACTGGCTGGCTGACTGATTGGCTGGCTGGCTGGCTGACTGACTGACTGACTGGCTGGCTGGCTGACTGACTGACTGACTGACTGACTGGCTGGCTGACTGGCTGGCTGACTGGCTGGCTGGCTGGCTGGCTGACTGACTGGCTGGCTGACTGACTGGCTGGCTGGCTGGCTGGCTGGCTGACTGACTGGCTGACTGACTGATGGCTGGCTGGCTGGCTGGCTGGCTGACTGATTGGCTGGTTCTGCAAACACGACGCTGCCTGCTGGAGTGGAAGCGCTCACGGCTGCCGTGGCCACTTGATTTTCACGCCTGGATGCCGGGAGACACATTTCTTCATTTTTTATTTTTTTGAGGAACGAAGCTCCGCCCCCTCCATCCTCGGCGCCGCTACGACGGACATCACCCTTGCAGCAGAGTGACAGCAGGACAGGACTTTAAAAGAGGCCACGCGGGCCTGCGGCGCCACCGCTGCTGCACGCACACACACACAACCACACACACACACACACACACACACACACACACACACACACACACACACACACACACACACACACACACACACACAGGCATTAGTGAAGAAGTGAGGACTGTCACTCACTGCCAGTTTGTGTTTGGAAGCTCTCATCACTAATTCACCAGGCGGTCGGTGTGGCTTACAGGGGTGTACCACCTCCGGCGGCCTGCAGGAGGCACACCGCCAACCCGCCGCCACCACCACAGCCCCGCCCCCTGCCCCTCCCTCATCCCACATCCCGACTCCACACCTCCGGACTTGGCTCGGCGTGTGCGAGTCGTGTTGCGTCGTTTCTCCAAAGCCTTTTTCCCGCTAGCCGCTCGTGCATCATTCCTGCAGCGGCCGACGCCTCCGTGTGGACAAACTGCCTCACTGCCGCCCATGGGCAACCCATCACACACACACACACACACACACACACACACACACTAGTGTTGTGATTACAGTGTCTCTCAGCAGCAGCAGCATTCAATGTGCAAAAAGGAGAGAAACTGCAGGATTTCAGGCAGCTGCATCGGCACATTTACTCCTCGCACCGCCGCCGCTGCAGTCCAGTGGGCGGGGCTCATCATGCAGCTCCCCAGAGGGAAGCAAGAGCACCGCAGCTGTGGGATTTTAATAAAGAAAACTAGCGGCGCTGGAGAAATTCACCTGCTGCCTTGACAGAAAATGTGACTCGCTTGGAAGAACTTCCTGAGTCCTGGGAAACAGGAAGTAGTTCCTGGCGGCTGGCCACGAGCTCCTCCCAGTTTTACTGTCACACCTCCGATCAATGACAGGAGAGTGAAGCATTGGACCCGCCGCGTTTGTCTCTTTGACGACGGCGTCGATGTTTGTTGCTGCAGTAACGCCAGCAGCCACCAGGGGGAGGAGAGGAACAGAGAGCAGAGAACACAAAGACCGCTTCCTGTGGCTGATGACATCATCAGCACCCAACACGGTGGGCGGAGTCAACTACAGGTGGCCCACGGGAAGTTGTATAGAGAAGAAGAAGAAGTTTGGCCCCTTCAAAATAAAACTTGAGGTGGTGATTGGGGGAAGCTTAAGTCAAGGGTCAGAGGTCATGTTTTCTTTCTATACGATGATGATGATGATGATGATGATGGTGGTGATGATGATGTGATGATGATGATGATGGTGATGATGATGATGGTGATGATGATGATGGTGATGATGATGATGATGATGATGATGATGATGGTGATGATGATGATGGTGATGATGAGCAAATGACCTGGATAGACCCTCAGCACTGCTGAGGGCCACAGCCAGGCTGGTTCAGTCGGTGTTGAGTGTGTGTGTGTGTGTGTGTGTGTGTGTGGGTGCAGGCATGCATGACTAACACACGCCGCTGTTAAACGGCACGGCAGGATGTGTGCAGGCGGAAACTGGCCGACAGGGAGAATTAATTCCGGGACACGTGATGCGTACAGGCCTCGTTAAGAGCCGCCGACTCGCCGGCGCCCCCTACAGCCCCTGCAGGGCCTGCTGTGCTGCTGTCAGGTCAGAGAGTGACGAAGGCAACGCGGTAAAACCGCGGCCGACTGTGAAGGTTAGTTGATTAGTTTGGACTGGGGTGGTAATCAGCTAGAACTTCCCAAGTATTTCCTGAGTGCTTCCAGAGTACTTCCTCAGTACCTTCTGAGTATTTCCAGAGTACTTCCAGAGTACTTCCTCAGTACCTTCTGAGTATTTCCAGAGTGCTTCCAGAGTACTTCCTCAGTACTTCCTCAGTACCTTCTGAGTATTTCCAGAGTGCTTCCAGAGTACTTCCTCAGTACTTCCTCAGTACCTTCTGAGTATTTCCTTAAACAACCATCTGCACAAATCACAGAAGATTCACATTCCCGATCCGATGGTCCATAAAAGACCATGAGGTAACATCTGTTCTGTTTCTCTTCCTGGTTGGACAGTTTGGACCACGTTGTGTTTCACTGTGTGTGTGTGTGTGTGTGTGTGTGTGTGTAAGTTTGTTATGCAGTGGAGATCTAGGACAACGTTGCCCTCGCCAGAGTTGTGCGACTGCAGCTCGACGTGGAGAAGCGCCTGCAGCAGCGCGACAACATCTGTGAGTCCCCCCCCCTCACCTCCCCCCCCCACCCACTCCAACAGCACGCCATCCCACCACAGCGGCGCCTCACTCACTTGTTCTGGTGCTTGGAGCCCTGCAGGTGGGCGTGGTACTGGGCCACCGAGTTCAGGGTGACGCTGCACACCTCACAGGTGTAGCTCCGCTTCAGGCCTGCAGCCAGGGGGGAGAGGAGGGAGAGAGGAGAGAGAGAGAGAGAGAGAGAGAGAGAGAGAGAGAGAGAGAGAGAGAGAGAGAGAGAGAGGGGAGGAGAGAGAGAGAGAGAGAGAGAGAGAGAGAGAGAGAGAGAGAGAGAGAGAGAGAGAGAGAGGGAGAGAGAGAGAGAGAGAGAGAGAGAGAGAGAGAGAGAGAGAGAGAGAGAGAGAGAGAGAGGAGGGAGAGAGAGAGAGAGAGAGAGAGAGAGAGAGAGAGAGAGAGGGGGGAGACAGACAGAGAGATTAGTGGATGAGCAGCAGGAAACATTTTGAAAAAATTTGGAAACTGCAACAAACCAGCAGTGGAACAATTACACAGCAACCAGGCCTGGACTGCATGTTCCTCATATATACATATACATATAGATATACGTATGTATATGTATATATCTAATATCAGTGACAGCTCTCTACTTCCTTCCTTCCTTCCTCTACTTCCTCTCTTCCTCTACTTCCTCTCTTCCTCTACTTCCTCTCTTCACTTCCTTCCTTCCTTCCTCTACTTCCTCTCTTCCTCTCTTCCTCTAATT
This sequence comes from Thamnaconus septentrionalis, assembly GCA_009823395.1. Classification (NCBI taxonomy): domain Eukaryota; kingdom Metazoa; phylum Chordata; class Actinopteri; order Tetraodontiformes; family Monacanthidae; genus Thamnaconus; species Thamnaconus septentrionalis. The sequence goes on along the minus strand of CM020507.1, from coordinate 734,438 downwards.
CCTCTCTTCCTCTACTTCCTCTCTTCCTCTACTTCCTTCCTCTCTTCCTCTACTTCCTCTCTTCCTCTACTTCCTTCCTTCCTTCCTCTACTTCCTCTCTTCTCTACTCTCTTCCTCTTCTTCCTTCCTTCTCTACTTCCTTCCTTCTTCCTCTACTTCCTTCTTCCTCTACTTCTCTTCCTCTTCCTCTCTTCCTTCCCTCTTCCTCTACTTCCTCTCTTCCTCTCTTCCTCTACCTCCTTCCTTCTTCCTCTACTTCCTCTCTTCCTCTACTTCCTTCCTCTCTTCCTCTACTTCCTTCCTTCCTTCCTCTACTTCCTCTCTTCCTCTCTTCCTCTCTTCCTCTACTTCCTTCCTCTCTTCTCTCTACTTCCTCTCTCCCTCTCCTCTACTTCCTTCCTCTCTTCCTCTACTTCCTCTCTCCTCTTCTCTTGACATGCCGAGTCCACAGATTTGGCGGCCCCACTAGTTTGTCCTGCGCCGCACTGACTCAGCGAGTCTCTGGGACCCTGGGAGCCTGTGGCAGCGCCCCCGGTGGCTGGATGACAGGTCCGCAGGACGGTAGAAGCGGGGGTGGAGGTCCACATTCCCGGGCGTGATGCTAAATCAACCAGCAGCGGGCACACAGCTGGTGCGTGTTCGCTCCACTCCGCTCGGACCGCGGCGCCGGAAGAACATCTGTGGAGGCTGACAACAGCGGGCTAAACTCAGCAGACTGTTGAGGGTCTCCCCCCCCAGCAGCAGCAGCAGCAGCAGCAGCAGCAGCTGCAGCTGCAGGGTCAGCGGACGGAGACGTCGTGGTCAGCGTGTTCATTCTCCAAAGACTCTCTGAGCCTGGAGCTTAGCCTTCTGCTAACCACGCACGCTTGGATGCCTGACCTCCGACATTGGGTGGTCTGAGAGGGCGGAGCTAAAAAAAACACTTGGGCTGGGAGTGTGATGGGAGAGGTGTCAGTGCCCTTTGTGAGGTCACAGCGGGCTGGTTTCCAGAACTGAGAGTCTACAATCCAGACAATAAAAGACAAGGTGTCTCTTCAGATCAGCCCAGTGTGTGTGTGTGTGTGTGTGTGTGTGTGTGTGTGTGTGTGTGTGTGTGTGTGTGTGTGTGTGTGTGTGTGTGTGCAGCGTCTCCTGGCTCTGCTCCATAATTCATGGCGCTGATGGGGGTGAAAGTTCTCGGCCAACGAAAACGTTCCTGGAGAGCTGACAGCGGACCCCTGACCCCGCCCACTGCTCGGTTCCGGTCCAGCTCCACACGAGCCGCCGCTGACAGAACAGAACCGCCCACTACTGTCACGGCCGTCCATCAGCGCCGGGTGTCGGGTGGCGCTGTTTCATCTCCTCCTCTTTCATTTTCGAGGCTCGTGTTTCCATCCCGGCTGGGAGTCCCTCTAATCCGCGTCACATGACCTGAACGGCCAATCGGCTGCTTCAGAGCTGCTCAATGAGCGGCGGAAACAGGAGCCGACGGGAGAAACGCAGCAATAACACCAGCGACTGTCACACGCAGGTAGCATGACGTTAAAAACAGCCTAGACGTTACTTCCAGTCCTGGATCAAAGGCCTGGTGTGGACGATCTAGCGCCCCCTAGTGGTCAGACACCATCATTTAAATAAAGAAGTCGTCGAATTCCTGGTTCCTGAAGTTCATCGGAGTGAGACCCACCAATCCCTGAGCAGCTCCACCTTCTGGGCTGATTTTCTCAGCAAAAAATACACCATTATTATGAAATAAAAATATTATTTTCTGTAAAAAAAAAAAAAAAAATCTGAACATGCGGGTGGTATTTCTAATTCCATACTGAGTATTTCCTGATTATTTCCTGAGTACTTCCTGAGTACTTCCTGAGTATTTCCTGAGTACTTCCTGAGTACTTCCTGAGTATTTCCTGAGTACTTCCTGAGTACTTCCTGAGTACTTCCTGCCTTCCATCTTCCGAACAACCATCTTCAGGTTCACGATTCGCTCGTCCATAGAAGAACAGGAAGTGATCCTGCGATGAGTTTTTCTCGTGCTGTTGAGTCACACGGTCGTCATGCTGCAGCAGTAAATGGGACAGTGCGTTGTGTGTCTGCCGGACAAACGCACAACACACAACCATCAATCTTTTACAGTGTTGGGTTTTAACAGCAGACAAGAGCCGAGCACCCGTCAGCGTCCGACCCCCGTCTGAAGGTTTGGCTCCGCCCAGTCACACGGCGCGGCGCTAATGGCTTCCTCCAGCACTCTCCACGCCAGCGGCCAGTACACAACAACAACAACAACAACAACAACAACAACAACAGCAGCAGCAACGACGACGACGGCAACAACGCGCCGCCTGTATGGGAGCCGCTGAATATTTCATCAAATAGCAGCAATCTTCAGTCGGGCCCAAGGCAAGGAGAGCGAGGAGGTGCTGGAGGTCAGGCAGTGGAGGAGGGGGAGGAGCAGGAGGAGGAGGAGGTGGAGGAGTAGGAGTAGGAGGGGAGGAGGAGGAGGAGGAGGAGGGTAGGAGGAGGAGGAGGAGGAGTAGGAGGAGGAGGGGGAGGGGGAGTAGGAGTAGGAGGAGGAGGAGGAGGAGGAGGAGGGTGGTGTGAAGGGGCCTGTTGGAAACTCCTCGCTCATCATCATCATCATCATCATCATCAGCGATGATGACACCTGGTCAACCAACTCAGAGTCGTTAGCCCGGGCGCTGCGGCGAGCACGCTGACACCTCCAGGATGGCTTCTCCTGGGAGCAGAACCAGGAGCAGGCTGGAGACCCAGCAGGAGCTCCACCGCTTCCAGAACCTCATCAGCAGCTGAGACCTGCAGCATCACACCAGCAGAGGCTCCACTGGCTCACCCCCCTTCTCCTACACCCCCAGCCCTCCCTCCTCCTCCTCTTCCTCCTTTTCCTCCATCTCCTCCTCTTCCTCCTTCTCCTCCTCTTCCTCCTTCTCCTCCTCTTCCTCCTCCTCCTCTCCTAATACTCCTCCTCTCTTCTTCCTTCTCCTCCACCTCCTCCTTTCTCCTAGTCCTCCTCCTCCTCCTCCTCCTCCCACTCCTGCTCCTCCTGCGTAACCAATCGGTGTTAAACGCCATCAGCTGAGTGTCAACCTAGACTCCGCCCCCCAGCGTGCTCAGACCAGCAACGACTTCTGGCTTCAATTCAAAGTGAAACCATATTTACATCATAAAACACATCTTTAAAAAAAAAAAAAGACTTTTCTGATGTTTGAAGCTCCATTCTTCTGCTCAGAGGTAGTCGGGCCCTTTGTGACATCACAATCATCACCTCGCCCTACCTTTCATGTGGCCCACGTCCAGCGAGTGGCCCAGCTGCTCCAGCAGGTCGGCCCTGGCCGCGTTCTTCTTGTGCTTCTTGCCGTCGTAGTGCTGCTGCGCCATGCCGGGGTTGTTGAACCAGGCGTTGCACAGCTGGCAGTAGCGGTCCGAGTCGCGGCGCTGGCGGGCCGGCGAGGCGGCCGGCGACCTCTCCGGGGAGCTCTTGGCTCCGGGACTGCAGGAGGCCTCTGGAGGTGGGGGGGGGGGGGGGGAGGAGCCGTTAGCCACGCTAGCCACACGTTAGCCACACCTTAGCCACATACCAGAGAAAATACTTCAAAACAGTTGGCAAAGCAGCAACATGTGTTCATTTTTTGACTGACAGCTGTCAACACACACCAGCTCACACAGGTGGAGGTGAAGCTGCTGCGTCATCATCGGAGCTCGGAGCTCCGCCCCCTAAAAACAGGCCGCTTTGACCAGCGTTACGGCGGTTAGCGGCCTGGAGAGGGCGCCCTTCATCCTCCCCGGCAGGCCGAGTGACGAGCGGCGACGCCCACTGGCGCCTTCACGCACGGATGGCGGCGCCAAATCAACATAACCGACTTAAACGGGGGGGGCCGGCGCTCGCATCACCCGGGGTCAGTGGTTAGCTCCGCCCCATTATGTTCCATTACACCCGTCAACATCGCATAACAGCGCCCCCCCCCCCTCCTGGAGGGCTCGCCGGCCAATCACGGCTGCCGTTGCTGCCTCGCCTGCAGCAGCAGACCAGGTGCTGGCAGGTGGAGAGGTCGTTTTCCTCAGCAGTTCCAGGACGAGGCATCTGGGAGCAGCAGCAGCAGCAGCAGCAGCAGCAATCTGAGGAGATCAGGACCAATCGGAGGAGAGTGGGAGTGTCTGGTGACGGCTGTCACGTCTGACAGGAAGGTTTTCCATCAGCGCCTCCATCCATCATCATCAAGCCAGGCAGGCAGAAGGAACGGCCCGCCCACACACACACACACACACACACACACACACACACACACAGTGTCTGAAGGTTGTCTTTGTGGTTGACAATGAGGACCAATCAAACGTCGGGACTTCAGTTGTGACTCCTCCCAGCGGCAGCAGAGATTTGAAGTTTTTTGTGGCACATTGTTTTAGTTTATATGATATGCTATATTGCTATATTGCTATATTGCTATATTGCTGTATTGCTATATTGCTATATTGCTAGATGCTAGATGCTAAATGCTAAAATGAGATATTTTTCACTTGTGCTTCCTTTCTCTCTGACTGAGGGGACCAATCAGTGACAGGGGGCGGGCCTACCTTTGCCAAGAGTGAGCTTTGACAAAGCCCTCCCCCTGGCAACGACCCTGATGATGTCACAGGAGAGGCGGGGCCAGGGGCATGGATGACATCACTGACGTTGATTCAGAAGGACGGAGATTCTTCTTTTTCTTCTCAGGCTACGTGAGACTGACGACCTCGTCATGTACACGATGAGTGTAGCAACCTGGACCAGAGGCTACGGCGCCCCCTGGTCTTCACAGGGAACACAACATTCTCAGCGCCACTCCCGTCCAATGAAAAGCTTCCATTTCTGAAGAGGTCTTTACATGAGCAGACCAATCAGTGAAGAGAAGGACTGCTGACCTTCACTCTGACCTCCACTCTGACCTTCACTCTGACCTTCACTCCCCTCCTGACTCCTCCTAACTCCTCCCGACTCCCCCGTGACTCAAATAAAAGTGAATCCCTTTAACTCGAACGGCTCAATGAACTTGAGATCAGAGAATCGTTTCTTGCTGCAAACCTCAGAGTCAGGAAATGAAATATTCACACACACACACACACACACACACACACACACACACACACACACACACACACACACCCCTCCTCTCTCACTCTCTGGCCTTTGAAGCAGGGATGGGAGCGAGCCAACCGGACGCCTCCGTCTGCGAGGCCGACGCCGTCACCTGATTATGCAGCGATTCTTCAGTCCAGCGGCGGATTTGGAGGCAGCGCTGATGTAAACAAGCAGCTGATTTACATGAAGAGGGAAAAAAATGGAAATGTGGCGTTACTCTGGCACGAAGAGAGAGAGAGAGGGAGAGAGAGAGAGAGAGAGAGAGAGAGAGAGAGAGAGAGAGAGAGAGAGAGAGAGAGAGAGAGAGAGAGGCAGAGAGAGAGAGAGAGAGAGAGAGAGAGAGAGCAGAGAGAGAGAGAGGCAGAGAGAGAGAGAGAGGCAGAGAGAGAGATGAGAGAGAGAGAGAGAGAGAGAGAGAGAGAGAGAGAGAGAGAGAGAGAGAGAGAGAGAGAGAGAGAGAGACAGGGAGAGAGAGAGAGAGAGAGAGAGAGAGACAGGAGAGAGAGAGAGAGAGACAGAGAGAGAGAGAGAGAGAGCTGCTTCTTTTCCTTTTTTTTCCTTTGGCTGCTTTTTATTCCTGGTGAGCCGGCGCACGGCGTGAAAAATCAGTTTTAATGGAAGGTTTTGCGACTGAAGGAGGATTTTCTATTCCTGTCTCTCTCGCTGAGCAGCTCGTTGCGTCAACGTGATGTCAGCCGACAACAGACAGGAAGTGGCTGAAGCTAAACAGGAAGCTGAGGCCTCCATCCAAACATTAGATCACCGATCTGACGAGGGAGGAGGAGGAGGCGGGGCTAAAATCCCCTTGGCTCCTCCCCCTCCTGCCTTCAAACCTGGATGAGCCTCTTTACAAGGACTCTTCCTCTGCACTGTTTACTCCCTGGTTCTCCGAGGGGGCGGGTCCTGGAGGTGGCAGGGGGCGGAGCTTCACACCGAGACCGGCGCTACAGCTGCTGCTGCTGATCTTCTCTGAGGAAACTCTGAAGCCTTGACTGAGGTCAGAGACAACAGTAGTTAGACTCCACCCACTGTCAAGTGTGGCCCCTCCCCCAGAGACGCCGGCCACTGATTGGACAACGCCACCGAGTGCCTCCAAAAATCAAGGCTGGCAAGCAGCGAACCTGGACGACCCCCCCGAGTCGTGATTACCCACAATGCCTCAGCGGCGGCCGTACCTTTGGCGGCGGCGGTGATGGCGGCTGGCTCCTCCCCCAGCAGCAGCCTCAGCCTCTTGGCGTGGATCTTTCCCTGGTAGTGCGACTGCGCCACCACGGCCGAGGTGAAGGACATGTTGCACAGCGTGCAGCACTTGTTCTTGTCCACGTCGCCCTCGTCGCCGCCGCCCTGCAGGACAAACGGTGCAACCACAGCTTAAAGTGTGAGTGCGAGAGTGTGTGTGTGTGTGTGTGTGTGTGTGTGTGTGTGTGACTGCAGGAGACAGGTGAGAGGTCGGCCAGCTGGGCAGAATTCGGAGCCAACGCGTGGAGAGGTACCAATGCCCCTTGTGACATCACAGAACGTGTGAGTGACCTTTGACCTTTCACAGCAGGTGGATCTGGTGTTCTTACACCAGCAGGTTGAGGTCCTACTGAGGTGGAGTTCTAGGAAAGCTGAGCTTTACTTCTCGCACTCCGATCGCAGCGATGATTCAGTGTTCGCGATTCATTTGAGAGGAATCATCAATGATTGGCTGAGAGGACACGCACAGACACACACTGACACACACACTGACACACACTCAGAGTGTTGGATGAGACAAAAGGCTTCCGTGTGAAGATTCTCCATGGCATCTGCTGTGAGAAGCAATGCATGCAGAACATCAGGCTCAGGAGCTCCCCCTGCTGTTCATCAACTAAAAGGCAGCTGCACACTAACCTTGACTGCCGGCTGCTAGCTCCTCGCTAGCTCCCCCTGTGGGGGCCACCGAGGAGGGACTCACACGCCCATCATCGAGCTCTCGACCAATGACAACGCAGCGTGTGCAGTGAACGTTTTCCACCAGTAGGGGGCATGTGAGCGCCCCCTGCAGGACCAAAACCAGGAGATCAGACACACACACACACACACACACTGCTCCACATTGCAGCGTTGTAATGAGGGGATTTTCAGGCAGGAAGTGACAAAAACACAGCAGGAAGATGAGACGAGGCCGCCGCCCCCAACGGAAGGATCCTTCACTTCACGCTTAATTAGAGGCGAATAAACGAGGAGCTAATTGTCAGGGAGACATGAGTAATGAGTCTGGGGGTGTGTGTGTGTGTGTGTGTGTGTGTGTGTGTGTGTGTGTGTGTTCCATCTGTTTTGGGAAACACAAGGTGTCTGATGTTTGTTTCATCTGAAAGCAACCGCAGGAGGTTTGTGAGAGAGCTTGGAAGCAACTCTGCATCCACAGGCTCGTTGTTTATTCCAGAGGGAACCAGCGAGCCGAGCTCCACTGCCAACTACTGGCCTGGCATGCACACAGCGGCCTTTTTATTCAATCCTGCTGCTGCAAAAATTTAAAAAAACAACCCATTAGGCATCATCATCATCATGTTGCTGTCTGGATCCAGACAGAGTGGTGTAACACACAGCACAGCATCGTGTTGTGCTGCCTGCAGCGCCCCCTGGCTGCAGCTGTGGGGCCCCGCCCAGCAGCTCTGCCTGATGCCTCCTCGCTACAGGATCATTCCCAGGCTAAATCTGTAGGTCAGGAGACACTGTGAACACGCCGCCTGGGGCACACACACACACACACACACACACACACACACACACACACAGGAGAAATAGGCCAGCGAGGGGAATCCTGCACTAAGAAAGGAGAGGCTGCAGACTAAAGGCTCTATTGGTGGCCAGCCGAGCGCAAACACGAGCCGACGCACACAACAGACACACAACTGGCTGCCGGTGTCGCCACACACACACACACACACACACACACACAGGATGACCTTCACACTGAGCAGCAGGCTGGCCGGCTGCAGACACTCTGAAAAAAACTGTGTCACAACACAACCGGGAGAGAAGGGCGCCCCTAGGGGCCGGAGCCAGGCAGGGCAGCGGCTACGCTAATCCTACAGCTAACACTGATGTTAACATGAGTCCAGACTGTGTGGCTACAACTGATGTGTGGCAACGTTTGAGTTGAGAACTGGTGACCCGACGCTGCGATGCGGTGGATTCACCACTAGATGTCAGGTTTTTCGCACGTGGCCCCCTTTACTGTGTTAGCTGGCTGTGTTAGCGTTAGCGTCCAGCGTAGCGTTGCCAACTTTCATTCGGAAAAAATGAAGGAGGCCTCCCTCCCGCAGTGCTTGGGGTCATGACCTTCACAGGCCAGTAGAGGTCAATCATAACTTCAAAGAAGTCCATGGGTCACATGGTTTGAGCTGCTTCGTTCCCAAACAGACATCACAAATGAGCCCGGCAGCGGCGGCTGGTTGCTGCTGTTTGGCTGGGTTGTGTTGGGAAGGGGGCGGGGCCTGATGCCTGTGGTCTTGTTGTTTACCCCTGAAGTGTGACGAGCTGAAATCACGCGATGCCCCCCGGTGGAGCAGAGAGGAAACAACCCTCTGCAGGGCCACGGCAGACAGCAGGTTACCGCGGCGACTGGCATGACCGCCAGCGTGTTGGCCTGTCAGGAAGCATCAGCTCAGTGGGGTCCGGACGCCACGCCGCTGCCGCTGCTGCCACGCTGCTGCCGCTGCACGCCTCTGCCGCCGCCAGGCTGCCACGCCCGTAGCCGCTGCCGCTGCTGCTGCCGCTGCTGCGCCGCTGCTGCACGCCGCTGCCGCCGCCAGGCTGCCACGCCGTAAGCCGCTGCCGCTGCTGCTGCCGCTGCTGCGCCGCTGCTGCGCCGCTGCCGCCGCCAGGCTGCCACGCTGCCGCTGCACTATTTTTAGAGCAGGACACCTTAAGAGCGCCGCCCGCTGGCAGCATGTCTGTGTAATTAAGGTGCTGCTCCTCCTCCTCCCTCCTCCCCCCTCCTCCTTTCCTCCTCTCACTCCTCCTCTCACTCCTCCTCTCCCTCCTCCTTTCCTCCTCTCAGTCCTCCTCCTCCTCATTCTTCTCCTCCTCTTCTTCCTCCCCACCTTCACTACCCCATCTCCTCCTCCTCCTCCTCCTCCTCCCTTCATCTCCTACTCACCTCCTTCTGCCCCACTCCCTCTCCCCAACAGCAACACCACCCAACACAACTGTGTGTGTGTGTGTGTGTGTGTGTGTGTGTGTGTGTGTGTGTGTGTGTGTGAAGATGAGACTGTGACTGAAGCCTCGGACCGGTGGAGCCACTCATTGTCTCACTCTCACTCACTCTCTTACACTTACACACACACACACACACACACACACACACACACACAGCGCTGTCATGTGGAACAACATTACACAACCACAGATGGTTCCCACAAATATGACCAGAAGTCATGACTTTAGTTCCCACTGACACACACAGACTCACACTGAGAGTGTTGCTGCTGTTGCACACACACACACACACACACACATATATATGCTGTTGCATATCTATCTATCTATATAGATAGATATCCCTCCCTCTCTCTCTCTCTCTCTGCATATATATATATATATATATACACATATATGCACATACAAATGTTTGTATGCATGTATGTATTTTTTTTTCACTTCTTTTACACTTTCTGCCTTCCACTTTGCTACATACGTTACACTGCTGGCTGGTTAGCTTAGCTTAGCTTAGCATTAGCATTGGAGGGCGGCAGTGGACTGTGCTGACTTACGTTATCTGTCCGCAGCTTCTTGGCAGGACAGCCGCCGTCCACTGGGTGGAGCATGTAGTAGAGCCGCACTTTGTTAGCGTGTTTCCGACTCTGCAGGAAGGAGGAGAGAGAGAGAGAGAGAGAGAGAGAGAGAGAGAGAGAGAGAGAGAGAGAGGTGTTCAGGGGCGAGTGAGCAGCAGGACTTTCTACCGTGGACAACAGGTGATTGTTGACGGGAAGCCTCTTGTTTACCATCATCCTCCTGCCGCTTTTACCCATCAACAACATCAATAATTAAATGTCTTTCCGCATCTTCTCGTAGCCTGGTAGCAACCAGGAGAGCTTCAGCGGCTGGAGACCAGGAGGAGACCTTCACCAGAGGAGGGGAGCTGTGACTGCTGCTCTCAAGGTCTCTGCGGAGCTCCGAGTGATCGTGACACCATCTGGCGTGAAGCTCCTCCACTCGTCTTCTGTTGGCGTTTGAGGGAAAAACCGGAGCCAAATTGAAATAATCATCCGTCCAACTGTCGAGAAGATTTGCTCTGAAGCCGGCAGCGGGAGGTGGAAGTGGCCAGGAGGAGGAGCCTGAGAACCAGGGCGGGAAGTGACCACTGCCCAGAGCTCCTGACCGGAGACGACAGGCTCCTCGGCTTTTTACCCACAATCCTCCCTGAGAAACCAGCATGCATGTCGCCTCCTGTCAGCATCACTGACGGCATCTCCGCCCGCAACCACTTCCTGTGGTCCACTCAGCAGGAGACAAGTGGGCGGAGCTCCTTCAGGCCTGAAGAGGTGATGTGCTCTGATTCTTCTTCTTCTTCTTCTTCTTCTTCTTCTCCTTCCCATCAGCAGGTTTCAACCTGATTTCTCATGAAGTGAGAGTGTCTTCTCATCATCTCCTCCTACTTCTCTCCACCTCCTCCTCCACTCCTCATTTCCTGCCTGTCTGTCCAAACACCATCAGTGTTGAACTGGCTGTGCTTGTGAGTTTCCACATATTTACACATGATGGAGCACCATTGTGTGTGTGTGTGTGTGTGTGTGTGTGTGGCCTGGTTCAGCTGCTCTAAGCTTCTCCGCTCCACTAATCCTCTCCTCCCAAAGATCAATATTCACAAAGGTCAAACTGAGCAGCTGCGGAAAAATGCAGATGAGCTCGTCAATAGCGGACGCTGCTGCTCCCGGCCGAGCGTCGAGGCCGTGTGGGGTCACAGGAGAAGCTACAACAAAACCATTCATGCTGATTGGATGTAGCAGCAGGAGGAGAAGCAGTGGGAAATCTCTGGAAGGTCTCAGTAGGTTCTCAGGAGAGTCTCCAGAAGATCCCAAGAGGTTCTCAGAAGATCCCAGGGAGATCTCAGGAGGCTTTCCCAAGGTTCTCAGAAGATCCCAGGGGGTTCTAAGAAGATCTGACACCAACTGAATTTCCCAGCTCATAACTCTGAAATTTTGGTGTCTTTGAAATTAACCAGGAATCCTGGAGCATCCTGGAGTGATGCTCTAAGCTCCGCCTCTTCCACCCCAAAACGATGCTGATTGGTCCGCCCAGATTTTGAATGGTTGAAAAAAAAACAAAAGCGTTTCTCTCTGGAGGTTTTCAAGGAGGACGTGGCAGAGTTTGAACTCCTCCAGAGGCAGCAGCCGCGGCTCTCACAGCCACTTCCTGTATCTCTGACTCCTCCCACCACTGCGGCCGACGTTCCCATCACGTTCCGCCGATTAGCGGAAGGAATGTTTGAATAATCACTGACATTTCCGTTTGGCCACTCGAGGCGCCGCCGACGCAGCTCCAGTCGAGTGTGAACGTTCAGCATTTACCGCAGCCAATCAACCGCCGGTCCTGGCTGAGAAGCTCCTCCCCCGTCGTTTTCACGCGAGTCGAATTGCTCAAACCTGCAAGTGAACTTTCAGCAGTGAGCGATAGAAAAAACAGAGAAGTGCCTCCTGCTGTGCGCAGACGTCCTGGACGCTGCACTTCTGTCCTCCTTTTGCTTCCTTGAGTCGACCTTCACGCCCCCTGACTGCCTCCATCCAGGTTCGGAGGTCCGAGGAGATCCTGCAGGGCCTCCTGGTCTCCTTGGTCCTCTCAGCCAAACCTGGAGCTGCTCTCCAAACACTGCTGAGACCTTCTGCAGGGCTGATGGAGAGGCAGAGGCCAGGTGGGCTCCAGGTGCTCCACCTCCTCCTCCTCCTCCTCCACCTCCTCCTCCTCCTCCTCCTCCAGCGCTGCTCCTCCTCACCACTCCTGCGAGGTCACTTCCTCCGAAGCTGCGGCTAAAAGGAGTTTGCTCGCATACATTAACAGCAGGAGCAGAGGAGCCTTTTGAAGCGGCGATCGGCTCGGATCCTCCTGTGGATCAGTGGAAAGTCCCTGCTCCTCCTCCTCCTCCTCCTCCTCCTCCTCCTCCTCCTCCTCCTCCCCCGCCGCCATCGTCACTTCCAGGAGCTGGAGGGGGAGGGGTCGGGGGGGCTGTTCTCACCGGCGTTCCGTCGTCTCATCAGGGCCTCTGGCGCTCGCAGCAAAATGTGAAGAGTGTCACGGAGGTTTAGTGAGACATCCTCCTCCTCCTCCTCCTCCTCCTCCTCCTCTGCCTCCTCCTCCTCCTCCGACGGGAGGAGAAACTTTATGCATCTTTAATTTCCCGGCTGGAGTATTTTTTCTGCTATGTTTTGTTTTTTCGGACTCTTTTGCCGCCGTCTCTGTGACCCAAACACGTCACGACGCATTACAGCCTCGCCGCCGCCGCCGCCGCCGCCGCCGCCGCTGGAAGACGATGCCGATATTTCCTCTGACTTCCGGCAGGCAACAGGCCAAAGCGCCGCCTTGTGCATCTGCCACACAACACCAGGATGAATATTTGATGGGGGTTGGCACGGCCACTTCCTGTCTCCCACGTCGCCCTGGAGCAGCCTCCTGTTATCGCCGGTCGCCGTCTTTAAATAGCACACCGCCACCACCGCCGCCGCCGAGGTCCGAGACGCCCTGCAGGGGGAGCCGAGCAGGACAGGGACGAGATGACGTTGAGGAAACTTTGCCAGTTTTTTTTTCCTCCATCAGTTTGGAAGGAGGCAGGATTTGAGCCGCGCCGCCGCCGCCACTTCCTGCTGGTGTCAGACGTCTGTAGAAGGCCAAGCAGGAGCTGCAGCCAGGGGCTCCCAGGTCGTTAGGCTCCGCCCACCAGGTGGCTGGCACTGGTGGTTGGTCAGCTGACGGCAGCAGCCTGCTGGTAGGTCACTTCCTGTCCGGGACTTCCTGTTCAGCCTGCCGACGTCTGCGTGTGGGCGGAGTCTCGTCCGTCATCAGTCAGTGGGCGTCGACCGATCACAGCTAAAGAGGGTTCTCCTCTGATTGGTCAAACATAATAACGTAATAATAACAGCCAGGCCCCGCCCCCTCCACCAAGACCCCCTGCTGGACACACCAGCCAGGTGTGTTCTGGTGATAATGAGCCCAACAGCAGAGCTCACAGGAAGAGGAAGAGGAGGAGGAGGAAGAGGAGGAGGAAGAGGAGAGAGGAAAGAAGAGGAGGAAGAGGAGGAGGAGGAGGAAGAGGAGGGAGGAAAGAAGAGGAGGAGGAAGAGGAGGGAGGAAAGAAGAGGAGGAGGAAGAGGAGGGAGGAAAGAAGAGGAGGAGGAGGAAGAGGAGGGAGGAAAGAAGAGGAGGAGGAGGAGGAAAAGGAAGGGGAAGAGGAGGAGGAGGAGGAGGAGGAGGAAGAGGAGGAGGAAGAAGAGGAGGAGGAGGAGGAGGAGGAGGAAGAGGAGGAGGAAAGAAGAGGAGGAGGAGGAGGAGGAGGAGGAGGAGGAGGAGGAGGAAGAGGTGTAGGGGGTTGTTCACCTCATAGTGGGCGACCCTCTGGGACTCGGAGATGAGCTGAGCGCTGCACACCTTGCAGTAGCTGTCAGTGAAGAGACTCTGGTCCACCTGAGTCGACTTCATCTGGAGGGAGAGAGAGACAACTGAGCATGATGAAGATTAGAATGAAGGGGATGATAGTGGTGACGGTGGTGATGATGATGCTGATGATGATGATGATGATTGGCTTCGTGGCAGGACAGAACCTGGCAACCCAGCGTGTCGAACCTGGCAATCGGCCGGCCGGCTCCGGCAGAGAGGAGCAGGTCCGACCTGAGAGCTTCTGGATGTTCAAGGTCCGTCAGAGAGGAACTCGCACCCCACTCATGAGTTTGTGACTCAGAGGTCGTCGGCTGACCTCTGGCTGCTGTCAGCCAATCAGAGCAGCCCAAAGACGTTCCATTCAACCGCCGAACTGCACCACGCCACCACAACAGCAGAGCGCTTCTGCTGGAAGTAAACTAAACTATGAGTGCAGTTTCATTAAAGCCCGCTAGGGGGCCACACCCCTCAACTTTGAAAGTCGCTGTGTTTTTCAGTTCAAATTTTCAATTTCAAAAGAATTAAATGAAAAAAAATACAGAAGATTTTTGTTGTTCAGCGCACACACACATCGTTAAAAAGCAAACTGCTTTCCAGTGATGCAGCGCAGCTCCAAAGGTGGATATTAATAGACTGAAATTACACAAGACATTCAGTGTAATGAAAGACGATTCTTCTTCTTCTTCTTCTTCTTCTTCTTCTTCTTCTTCTTCTTCTTCTTCTTCTTCTTCTTCTTCCTGTGAAGCAATTTAAAAATAGCAGGTGGCAACTGGAGGGAGAGAGAGGAGCCGCAGGAAGCTGGGATGTCAGAGGAAGGGTGACGGATTAGCGGCGCCGCGCCCGGCCGTCACCTGTGGACAGAGTCCACGACGGCCGCCACCGCACCAGCCAGAGACTTCCTGCTTTAGTGGGAGGAGACGGCGAGCAGCCACTGAGGGGGCGGAGCCACGCAGCCGCATCCTCTGTCTCATCCTGCTGGAGGCGCTGAGGAGCTCAGGGTGTCTGCTGCTGCTGCTGCTGCTGCTGCTGCTGCTGCTGCTGCTTATTTAACAGTTTAAAAGAAACACTGTTGAGTCTTCAAAGGTCAGAGAGAAAAAGCCGCTGAGCTTTTCTCAGTTTTTGAAGAAGTTAAAATAAAGAGAAAAATGCAAACCTCTGATCAGAATCTTTCACTGGAGTTAAACTGGAGGGAACACTGGAGGAAGCACCGGAGGGAACACTGGAGCAAGCAGTGGAGGAAGCAGTGGAGGAAACAGTGGAGGAAGCAGTGGAGGAAGCAGTGGAGGAAACAGTGGAGGAAGCAGTGGAGGAAGCAGTGAAGGAAGCAGTGGAGGAAACAGTGGAGGAAGCAGTGGAGGAAGCAGTGGAAGAAACTGGAGGAGGCAGTGGAGGAAACAGTAGAGGAAACAGTGGAGGAAGCAGTGGAGGAAACACTGGAGGAAACAGTGGAAGAAGCACTGGAGGAAACAATGGAGGAAGCAGTGGAGGAAGCAGTGGAGGAAACAGTGGAGGAAGCACAATGGAGGAAGCAGTGGAGGAAGCAGTGGAGGAAGCAGTGGAGGAAGCAGTGGAGGAAACAGTGGAGGAAGCAGTGGAGGAAGCAGTGGAGGAAGCAGTGGAGGAAACAGTGGAAGAAGCACTGGAGGAAACAGTGGAGGAAGCAGTGGAGGAAGCAGTGGAAGAAACAGTGGAGGAAACAGTGGAAGAAGCACTGGAGGAAACAGTGGAGGAAGCAGTGGAGGAAGCAGTGGCCACTGGGAGAAAATGACTCTGGTCAGACCTTTAAATCCCAGTCAGAGGAAGACCAACAGACTCAACGCAGGACCAGAAACACCAACGAGTCGCAGCAGGAACATGCTGAGAAGGTTTTCTCTCAATGCTTTCTGGGAAAATCCACAGACGCTGAGGAGAAACCTCAGAGAGAAAAACGGCTGTTTGATGGAAAAACTCTGAGGATGTGAAGTTCGATTTCCAGCTTTGACATAAAAAAAAAACTGACTGATGATTGAAATCTTCTTCTTCTGCTTGGCTGGACGCTGACGTCCATGCATGGAGAGGCATCTCTCCATCTCCATCTCCACCTCCAGGATGTCCTCCTCACCTCCTGCTGCTGCTCCTGCAGCACTTCCACACTGAGCCCCTCGGCTCTAGAAGTCACCTTGAGACCGAGGCTGCGCTCTTCTCCAGCCCAACACTCCAACTCCACACACCGGCGCCACATCACGCACCGGCCACACTTTTTACACCTCAAACACACGCACGCACGCACGCACGCACCTCACACCGCAGCGCGGCGCGGCGGCGGCGGCGACGGCGGCGGCGCGCAGCAACAATGCGCGCGAAGAGCCAGATCAGCATGCAACACGACGCGCGCTCTTCCCCGCAGTAAAGTCACACTCAGTCCTCGGCTCTCTCGCGCACGCTCGCACGCGCGCAGAGCAGCCTGCGGGCACCGTACCTGGAACTCCACGCAGTATTCCTGGTAGAAGTGCGTCGAGGAGAGCGCCACCTGCTGTTGCACTTGGAGGGAAACTGTGTAATCCATAAACCAGAGGGTGCGGGACCGTGCGGGACGCGGTGCTGCCTGCCTGCCTGCCTGCCTGCCTGCCTGCCTGCCTGCCTGCCCCAGTGCGGTGCTACTCCAGCGGCTGGAGTAGAGCGTGCCGTGCCGTGCCGTGCCGTGCCGTGCCGTGCAGCCGCGCTCCTCCCAGCCGCGCTCCCATTGGCCGAACGGCGCACATCACAGGCGAAGAGACCACTGAGACGGGTGCGCGCGCGCGCGGGCGGACACACACACACACACACACACTGTTGAAGATTAAACGGCTGTTTTGCATCTTGTGTTGATCCTGAACTACAGGAAGGAGAAACAGCTGAAGATGAAATAACTGCCTGCTTGTTATCTCAATGCACTTTTTTTTTTTTTTTTTAACTTAATTGCAACTCCTTTTTTTTGTCCTCCCTTTTTCTCTTTTTTCTAATACATCTCCCAGAGCAGTGGTTCTCCACTGGTGGAGTCCAGTGTCCACAACACAAGTCGCCACCCAAATTTACTCCACAACAATAAAACGGCTGGCCCACTTTTTCTCATGTGCAGTCAATAAGTGACGGAACTGAACTGAACTGAACTGAACTGAACTGTGTGCCCTGCAAAATAAATGACCAACATTTTCTCTGTCAGTGTATTTTTTTTTTTAGAAAACAAAAGAAAACAAAACCTTTTTGTAAGTAAGGGGGGAAACTGCCCACAAAGCTGCGACCCAATCAAAACAGCTCCCTGACCGCTGCACTGGATGTACCATTTGAGGTGATGCACTGGATGTAGTATTTGAGGGTGATGCAGTAATTAGATTGTAAAAGAGGAGGGACCAATCAGATTCACCCTCTGCACAGTGGAGGAGGTTGGTAGCGGTTCCAGGGTTCCCACTGGTGGGCGGAGACTGACGGACCACTGCAACTTCCTGTCTCCGGCACCACGGCCACGCCTTGCCTCTGGCTCCGCCTCTTCCTCCTCAGAGGACTGTCCCAGCGACTCTCATCTGACTGGCTACAAAAAAAACGCCGCAGGTATCAGCTTCCGTCACACCTGCAGGGCCCTGATTGGTCGGTTGAGCAGCGCTGCTGGTCATTGGCTGGTCACAGACGGGCGAGGCTGTTGTGATTGAATCTGAACTGCTTTGCGACTGCAGCGTGTCGCTGATGTTTTATTCATCGGCGGTTTGGAACGGCGGAACGGAGCGAGCGGCTAATTACTGGGGCCCCTTCGGGAGCCCGGAGCCCCCCGAGGCTCCACCCAGGCTGCCAGTGATCAGCTCAGCTGGTGCAGCAGCTGCTGGAGACACCCTGGTAAACAGGTTGAGACGTGGAGGAGACAACATCCCTCAGAAGACCCGTGGCCCAGAGAAATGTGGAACATCTCGCTCCCCACACACACACACACACACACACACACACACACACAGCAGCTAGCAGCCAGGCGGCTAAATATAGGCTGCTGCTAAAGGTTGCAGCTTAAAGGGTGAAATCCCCGCCTGTGGTGATGGGAGAGCCAATCAGCTGCGCTCCCCTGTGGGGATGGCGGAGAGGAGGCGGTCCCACCAGGGGGTCCTGCCCAGGTGTTGCTTCTCCATCCTGGACCCCAGTGGAGCAGCCTCACATCGCCACAGCCAGCAGCAGACTTAGCACGCTGTTGACAGCCTCCTGCTAGGAGCAAGGTTGCAACTGAGAGGGCGGAGCCAACCCTCGGCTGGGGGCGTGGCCCCCGACCTGGGAGAATTGTCAGAGAGGGAAGTTTTCAATTTTGAAACGAGGAGAAGAAAATAAAGAACACAAGATGCTGGTTGCTGTTGCCTGTTCACTGCACCGCACTGTACACACACACACACACACACACACACACACACACACACACACAGCAGTTCATAGCTGTGAAATGTGAATTCTGGACATTTCCGCCCTGATGTGACTCAACGCCGAGAGCCACTGACTCAGTGGCCCAAGCCTCCCTTCCTTACCGCCCCCTACGGGTGAGAGGAGTGTGTCACCACAGCAGCGGCCTGCTGGCGCGCTCACTCGCAGTTTGTCTCGGCGGACGACGGTTACACACAGCAGTGGCAGCAGCAGGGTGTGTTCATGGTCCTGCTCAAAGTGTGTACGCAGTGTGTGTGTGTGTGAGTGTGTGTGTGTGTGTGTGTGTGTGTGTGTGTGAGCGATGAGTGTAAACACAGGTTCCACCGTGTGTAATGTGCTTCAACACAACTGGCAGCTTTCCAGCTGTCACACAGCATCAGTGTGTGGAGCAGAGTGCAGCATGACTACACACACACACACACACACACACACACACACACACACACACACACACACACACAACAAACCTCTTGGTTCTTCTGCTGATGACCTCTGGACCTGCACAGTTCAGCTCCAGGTCTTCCTGCTGTTCCAGGTGTTCCTGGTCTTCTGGACCTGCTGGAGTTCAGCTCCAGGTCTTCCTGCTGTTCCAGGTGTTCCTGGTCTTCCAGGTGCTCCAGGTCTTCCAGGTCTTCCAGGTCTTCCAGGTCTTCCAGGTGCTCCAGGTCTTCCAGGTGCTCCTGACTGATCTCATCTACAGGGTGAAACTCCTCCTGCCCTCGGAGGAGCGCCTGGCAAGATTTTCACTTCCTGCCAGAAGGTTTTGAGCTCTTCTGGACCAGACCGCCACCAGGAGGCTCGAGCCAGCTATTCTGCAGGGATGATGATTGGTGTCTTGGTGTGGGAGCCTCCCCAGAGTGGCTGATGATGATGATGATGATGATGATGGTGCAGCCAGGGAATTCATTGATTAGCATATTAATCAATGCATCATGGACTGGTTTGGCTCAGGAAAGATCTCAACTAGTGAGTTACTGCTGATTCCGCACATGGAAGAAGCTCCAGTTGTAGCGGCTTTAGGTTTTCATTTCCTTTGCTGCAGCCCCATTTGGTTTCAATCCACTCTTTCAAACACACGCTAAATGCTCACAATTAGCCCCATAAAGCATTTTGTTGTAACAATTTCCTCCATTCAAACACTGTGACTGTAAGTGGAGGGAGTGGACCACATTCATATCAGCAGCAGCAGCAGTTAGCCAGTTAGCCAGTTAGCCAGTTAGCTGTAAACACAACTGGCCCTGCGCTTAGGTTAAAATCAGTCACCACTCAGATTAAATATGAAAGCCACGTCGTGAATGTCAGTCAACATGTGGTGACGTCACGGTGGGACTTCCAGAACCTTCTTCTTTGACACTGGACACAGAGCTCAGCCAGCCAGCACTGATGCTAATGCTGGGGGACCAACCAATATATCCCATCAGTCACTGGGAGTGACACAGTTCCGGGTGATGATGATGATGATGATGATGATGATGAGGGTTGTATCTCTGCGGCTGCTGCTCTGTTTACTGCCGTTTAACAGCATAAAATAAAAGAGGGACGAACACGCAGCAGTAATTAGAAAAACTACTGGTAGTTGTTGTTCTTCTGCAGCCGACAAACCGACCGACGGGACAACAGCTCCCTCTACTGGCTGCCTGCTCACATGACAGCGAGTCGTCGCTGTTGTCACGTGACCGCTTTTTTTTTTTTTTTTCAATGATATATTGTAAATACACTGTGTATATCTAACCCTGTAACCATGATATATGTTACATATGTAAAAATATATGTCCATGTAAGTATATATATATGAAAGCAGTGAAGGACTACAGGACTATAGAAGGACATTATGAGAGGAGGTGGAGGAGGAGGAGGTGGTGGTGGAGGTGGAGGTGGTAGAGGAGGAGGAGGAGGAGGAGGAGGTGGTGGTGATGTTTCCAAGCCCACTATGGAGCTGTTGTCGTCCCGCTGTGTGATCGTCATCATTCTGCCTTGTTGCTTCTTCTGGCGGGACGAGTGCCGCTCTCTACCAGCAGAGGGAGCCCTCTACTCACTTTTTAACCCCCGCTCTGTGCCAGGAGGATCAGGCTCCTGGTCAGGTCAGAAGGTGGCGCTGGTTTGTCTTCCAGCGGTGGAGAATGCCATCCATGCCTCCTGGCAGCTCCAGGCCGCAGACACGTCCCGGCCCTGGCGACCTCGGTCAGTCACCCACTGCACCGCACTGCAACACCTGGTGGGGTCAGCTGATGATGTCAGCACTGAGGCAGTGGGAAATGCAGGGTCAGGTGACTTCCTGCCGAGGAGGGGGGAGGGGCTCGGAGTGTTCACCTGCAGGTGGGCGGGGCCAGAGGTCCCTGTGGGTCTCCACTTCCTGCAGCGGACACCAGCAGTGTGTGTGTGTGTGTGTGTGTGTGTGTGGCTCGTCTTGTGCGTCTGCTGCTCTGCTGTTGTGCGGCGCACTGACAGCTGATCTGCTTATAGGCTTTGCTGCAGGCGCCAGGCTGCAGGGCTCTGCTGCTCCCAGCCTGGCCCAGGGTTAATCTGAACCGGTTCCAAACCGGTTCTGGAGGCTGCCCGTCCCATCCCTTGGACCGGGGTTGGAGAGAGTAGGGGGGGGGCACTTTCACCCACTTTCACCCACTGATGCTGCTGCTGCTGCTGCTCAGCTCTAATTTGCCCATCACGGTCCAAGTCCCGCCCACTGAGTCCGACTCTTCACTGGATCTGAACCAAACCGAAAAATGGGTTCATTAAAACAAAATTACTACTACTGCACCGACAAAAATGTGTTTATGAAAATATGATCTACGTTGTAATTGTTGGAAAAAAATAATAATTGATATTTTTTCACTCAAGCCCACAAACTCCAGCACTCCAGGTTATTTCAAGATGATAAGTGAAGATGATTCCATGATGAAGATGTGGGTCTGGACTGGACTTGGTTCAACATGTTTGTGTTCATCTCCTCCATCTCCGCCGTGTTCCGTGACCTTTGCCTGGCTGACTGGCCGCTTGGCTTATCTTGACCTGCGGAACCATCTGCTGCAGATCAGCTGACGTGTCTTCACTCTCAGTTTGTGTCTTTTCTCTGGGGAAGCTGCTGCTTGGAGCTCCGTCAGGACCAGGAGAGGTTCTGCTGCCTCCGGCGCCGTCGGTCCGGGCCTTTTTTCTCTGCACATTCAACACAACAGAGACACAACAGAAACAACAACACAACACCTAGCTCACTATTGGCCCCCCCAGCAGCAATGGTGGGCGGAGTCTCACTTACAGCATCTCCAGTCAGCTAATAAGCAGCAGAGGAAAGACCGTCAGTGCCTTCAGAGTTCTTCTGCTGTCCAGCTGTGATCAGACCGACCAATGCAGAGGCTTCCTGGTCCTTGGACAGCTGTAGCTCCTCCTCCTCCTTCTCTTCTTCCTCACAGGCTCCTGATTGGGCCCTTCATCCTCCATCCAGGTGGTTCAGGTGGGAGACTGGCCTCTGGTACCCAGTTGCTCCCTGCCAGAAAGAAAGAACTCACATAGCACAACACCGAGCTTTCTAAATTTCAGATTGAATTTTGAGTTTGGTTTTCAGAAGCGGCCGAGGAGAAAACAAGTCACCGCTCTCCTCAGCTTTAGGAACCTTCAAAGCCTTCGCCGTGGACCAGGTCAGGTGGTTTGAAGAGGATCTCTGAGATGTTTGTCGGCTGCCTCCGGTTTTCCACTGCTTACATCCCACTGGATTTATTACAAACTGGGAGGACTGGGGAGGACTCGGCTCCGAACTCTGCGTCACGTCTGTGATTCTCTCGGTCAAATGTGAAAAACGCCTCTGCATGTTTTTCTCTCTTCCCGCTCCAGCTGGATGACGAACCGGGTCAGTACCTGAAGCAGCGACCCGTTCAGGGAGCGCCTGACTTCGGGAGCGTCACACACTCTGGCACTAATGTGGGCCAAAAGCCTTTATCTTCATCTTCATCTTCAGCCGCTGTGAGGCCACGTCAGGGCTGGGATTATAGCTGCCACCATCACAGAGACGCTGATTACAGGCCCAGAGACACTTTGACCCCACGAGTTCTGAGATAAAAGTCCCGAGCAGGGCGGGTGGAGGAGGGCGGAGGGAAGGCAGAGTCCCCAGTGTATGTGGGCCATGTGTGGCACAGCAGAGAGCCGTGCTCGAACTCTCCTCTGAACTAAATCCACAGGCCATGGAAAAACTGTCAGCAGAAACTTTGGAGGGAGTTCGGAAGTTTGCGTGTTTTTCCTCATCCGATCACTCGGAATCACGACAGGTTTAATGCTCGAGGATCTGCAGGAATCCATCCTGGTAGTTTATGGCCATTTTTTTTGCACGCCATCAAACAGGGGTTTTATAAACACGGAGAGGGTGTAGCCATGTAAACGCTAATAAATATATCTATAAATATCCACATATATGTCAGGGGGTGTTAACGAGCGGAGCATGTGTGTTCGGGAGCCAGCAGATGAGGTTTGATTGCAGCAGCAGGAAGCACAAAGCGCCCCCCCCAGGGACCGGGGTGTATTGTCTGTCGCGGCCTGATGAACTCGCGCCATCGCAGGTACCGCAGACCCGCGGCGTGGCCACGCACATCCGCCGCTCCGGTTTGCGTAAGGCCTGACGTTGGTCGGGCGGCTCCGATAGCGATCAGCGGCGGTCGGAGCGGTCGGAGGCTTTTCCCGCTCCGCATCCTCTTCCTGCCGCCGCTCAGCTCAGGGGTGTTGGCTGAGCTGCCGCTGCTCCATTCCCTGCGGAGCTGTGGAAGTGTGCTGGCGGCCGGGGAGGAAGCCCAGCGGCGCACGCCAGTCACGTGACCTCTGACTGCGGCCAGAGCCCTGGCTTGAGGACGGAAACGCCTTCTCCGCCGCTGGATTTCCTGCTGACGTTTCAGCTTCTGAATTTTAAAAGTTTCAGACTGAAAACTATTCCGCTCTACAACATATTGGTCCTTGACAAAAGGCCAAATGGTTTCCTCACCGGGGCTGGGTCTCAATCCAGGGTCTGCATCCTTGGAAGGAAGCGTCCTCCGTCTGAAGGAAGCGTCCTCCGTCTGAAGGAAGCGTCCTCCGTCTGAAGGAAGCGTCCTCCGTCTGAAGGAAGCGTCCTCCGTCTGAAGGAAGCGTCCTCCGTCTGAAGGAAGTGTCCTCCAAGGACCCGGTCCAGAAGGACCAACCCAAACCCCGCCTCCCCGGTAACCAAACGGGACGGTCTAGCCTTCAGCGTATTTCCTGGTTGCGTCACTGCCGTTCCCTCCTGCTGGCCAACCCCGGAAGTGACGTTTTCATAGCATCAAGCTAACCATTGGTTCTCCATCTAACGATGGCGTTGGATGTTCAAATAAATAAAACCCTGCGTTAAAAACTGGATATTTGATGTGAAATTTCAATACTTAAATTTATACGCCGTGTCTTTGCCAGTAGCTGGCGCTAATTTCAGCTGACTCCCAGGATCCCAGGATGCTTTGCAGCAGCATGCAAAGCATCCTGGGATACAGAAGGAGGTGAAGGATAGTAGCGGTGTAGCCTTGGAATGGGCTAACAGCAGGGTGCATTTGGAGCGTCCTTCTGACTTCTGGGAATTGGGAGGAGCCTTCACGCAGTGCTATGACGCAACTTCCCGTCAAAATGCGTACTTCAAGGATGCAGAGCCTGGATTGAGACACAGCCCAGGTCAAAGTCCAATCAGTCTGGTGTCAGAACGGTGTGTTGACTCATCGGCTGGTACGCTGCCCCCTGCAGTGGTGGAAGTTCCCTTAAATTCTTGTACCGCAATGATGGAAGGTGGAAGGGTTGAGTCAGGACAACCGGTCTTGATCTTGAGATCTTGAAAAGATTCAAGATTCAAGATCCAAGTCCAGATGTCCAAACTCAACCCTTCCACCTGAAGATGACCTGGGGACTGAGAACCTTCACAGACCAAACATCCCCACATGCACCCATAAACATCACATGATGTGTGTGTGTGTGTGTGTGTGTGTGTGTGTGAACGAACAAAGTCCTCTGGTGTTGGAAATGTTGCGTGTGCACACAGACGCACTGGGTCAGCTGGTCACTGTGGGAACCGCTTGGCTGGCCGTCCTGCCGCTCACTGATTGGCCGAGCCGAGGCCCTGAGGGTTTTTGCCCCTGAAACATGTGAAGGCGAACTGGCTAAACCCACAGCTCTTGTCAGCAGGGTTATCAGTGACCTGCAGAGATAACGCCGACCTTCCAATCGTTACATCACACGTTTAAAGTTTTATGTTGTGAGTTCCACCGCTGGCCACCGGAGGTCACAGCGGTTCCCCGCAGGAAGTGAAAGGATCGTCGTGTCCTCTGGACTTTGGCCTCCTCCCACAGACTAACAGGTTTGTATGTCAACACCAGTGACTGGGTATGAAGATGGGCGGAGTCAAGGTGACCTCGCTCGCCTGCACTTCTGGCTGCCTTTTTTTTAAACCCGGAAGATTCCATATTTGGACGTGTGGGGGCGGTACCAAGGGGTGAGCAGCGTGTCACCCGCCCACCATAGTTGGCTAACTGGCATTTCTACTCACAATGGACATAGCATCCTATTGGCTGAGTTTGTACTGGTGAGTCAGACCAGTGGGAACACTAACGGGTTTAGGCTCCTCCCCTTTTTGACAGCCAGTCATTTTTTTTGCCTTTTTGCAACCAGCTTTGGCTGCCCCCTGCTGGCCAAAAAAAAAAAAAAAAGAAGCAGGTTTTTGGTGTCACCTGAGGGTTTGGACAGAAGAAGAGCTGCATGGAGGCAGAAGACGTTCACTCTCGCACCACACACACTTCCGGTTCCCCAAGGGCACATGACACCCTGTCGACCAATCACAGGCCAGACATGCCAAGAACAAGGCACAGCACACACAGATACTCATACAATCAACCCAGTAAACACTGCCACACATGCATTGGCCTCCTTTTTGAAAGCGACAAGGCCCCGCCCTCTTTTTACACAATCAATGATGTCATCGCAGACACACAGACCTTCACAGCCTGGTTACAAAACTGAAGTCAGACTCCCTGACAGGAGCGTCCAGACACACAGATAAAAGAAAGAGTCAGCGTATAAATAGGCAGCGAGGTCCTTCTATTGTTTCTAGGGCCCGCACTTCCTGATTGGCCGCTGCCGGGCCGAGGGTGGGCTGCACCTGCAGGGCAGCCGACGGTCGGGGAAGGTGGAGGTGTCGCTGGCTGGGCTGGCAACAATGGCCAAGGCCTGGAGCTGGAACTGGAGCCAGACAGCAAGTCTGGGGCGCCAGGCACCGCCCGGCCCAGGAGGAACCTCACAGCGCCACACAGGAAAGGGCTTTCTCCTCACACACACACAGTCAGAAGACACACACACACACACACACACACACACACACACACACACACTGCTGGAGACAAAGAGGAACAATAGAGGCCCCATCCTGACCCTGGACAAAAGATTCTGCAGAAACTCCAGGGACTCATCACAAAGTCATGGAACACATCGTTCTGTCACACTCCTTCTGACAGAGGTTACTAGAGGTCACAAGCAAGCGGCGCTGACTCAGCACAAACCTCAGTCAGCCAGTCAGCAGTCGGCGGTGGCGGCGACGCGGGAAGCTGGAGTCTGTTCAACAGTAGCAGCAGACTGAGAAGGTTGGAGACTTCAACTCATATCCAAGACATCCAATCTGAGGTCTTCAGCATCCTCCGAGAAGATAGAGGCCACTGCATAGACTCCACCCATCATAAAGTGTTGCTCCACCAGCAATACTATATATATATCTGTTTATGTATATATACATATATATAAATACATACAAATACAGTAAATGCATATTTAGTGATTTATCGTGTGTATAGATAAATTACATGTTTTTTGTGTCAGATATACATTTACCTCAGTATTTTCTTCTTCTTTTGTCGTTCGTTTTCTAAATAAGGACTTCAAGCCAACAAAGAATCATCCAATCATCTTCTGGCCAGTGTCTTTCAGAGGCTCCTCCCTTCTCCAGACGTTTCCCGGGTGGTGTCCAGAAAACCTCCTGAAGTATTTTGTTGAAAGAAAATACAAGTGGGATTAAAAGTCGAAAACCGAAATAGACACAATTCATCTAGTTTGACTTTTTCTTCTTCAGAAGTGCTTGGTTGGTTTTTCCCAGGACCTCGACAGAGTGACATTCTTCAACACTCTGGCCTCTGATTGGCTGATGCCTCTCTGCTCAATCATTGTAAGCATAAAGTGTTGTGTTGACGGGGTAGGAGTTGTGTTTAGTGTTTCAGTGGAAACGACAAAAGTCCGCCGTCCTGACGACACCGTGAGTCAGAGTTGGTGCTGGCGGTCACCCGGCAACGACGACAACGAAGGCGACAACAACAAAAATAACACTGGAAGTGAAGATGAAGACGTCTGAGAAGAAGGTTTCTTCAGAAAAGCTCTTCCAGCCAAGCTTTCCATTTCTTTCAATTTTCTTCCTTCGGCCGCTAAAATCTCGTAAAAAATAAAAAGAAAGAATTTTAGTTTGCAAACAGACACACAGACACACACACACACACACTCAGACTTCCTGTTTCTGGGGAACAGCTGCTCGGCCTTATATGGCGACGTCTCTGCAACATCGCCCACAGCAGGAAGTATGGACCACCAAAACAAGTTCGAGAGCTGCAGATGAAGGATGAAGGTGAGAGCCGTGCACGCTCCCAGAGGGCCGTGCACGCTCCCAGAGGGTTGGAGAACACGGACCGTAGCACCTGCAGCAGCAGAACAACATGATGGACCAAACCCCAGGAGGTCTCCTTTGAAAGCTGAACAATGTGTTTGGCTGTCGCTCGCGATGATCTGATTCCGATCCGGAAGATTCTGCCGACCCGGAGGGACGAGCGCTGAGTCAGACAGGGCGGCCGTGCCCGTCGCTTTTCCCGCATTCCTGACATTCACTCGTTCCTCTGGCCCTTTATTTGTTTTCCACCGGAGAGTGCTTACATCATCACGACATGACCTTTGACCCTGCTGACGTTCTGTGGTGCCAGGGCAGATGGCCAGGCGGCATGAGAAATGCCACTTCCTGGCTCGTCAGAGTGGATCAGGAGGAAGTGTGAAGGTGTGGAGAAGGTCTGACGGCGGCACAGTTCCACTGACTGGACATGTAGACCTGAAAACCAGAAGACCTGAGGACCAGAAGACCAGGACCAGAAGAGCTGAAGACCAGAAGACCAGGAGCAGAAGACCTGAAGACCTGAAGACCAGATAACCAGAAGACCTGGAGACCTGAAGACCAGGAGCAGAAGACCTGAAGACCTGAAGACCAGATAACCAGAAGACCTGGAGACCTGAAGACCAGGACTAGAAGATAAGGACCAGAAGACCTGAAGACCTGAAGACCTGAAGAACAGGAGCAGAAGACATGAAGACCTGAAGACCAGATAACCAGAAGACCTGGAGACCTGAAGACCAGGACTAGAAGATAAGGACCAGAAGACCTGAAGACCTGAAGACCTGAAGAACAGGAGCAGAAGACATGAAGACCTGAAGACCAGATAACCAGAAGACCTGGAGACCTGAAGACCAGGACCAGAAGATAAGGACCAGAAGACCAGGAGATCAGAAAACAAGGAGAAGAGAGGACCTGAAGAACTGCTGACCAGAAGATCAGAAGACCCAGAAGACCTGAAGATCAGAAAGTCCACCTCCCCCAATGATTTTCTCACCAACCATCTCCTCCTCCAGTTCGTTCATTCTACTTTCCTCTCTACTCATTTTCTCCTGGATGGAAACACTGCTGACCTCTGACCCACATCTACTTGTCAGGAACAGGTCTGGTCATCATGAAACCCCGCCCTCTTCTCTGAGCATCATCCAAACAGGCGACACGTCAGTGAGGACGAGAGCGGTAAAATGTGCTGTTCTGTAACTGGCCACAGGGGGAGCCGAGGATGTTTTTAAACTTTCACATCACATCAAGCGCACCAACACACACACACACACACACACAGACACACACAGCTTGGTTCCCTTTCGATATCATGCGACGTCTTCCAGTCTTTTTATCACCTTGTTTATTATTTTACTGCCTTCTTTCACGCCTACATATATTTCACCTGGTGTCTTGTTTTATTATTATAATTATCATTTTATCAGCGTTCCAAACTCCAGGTTTTGTAACATTTTGTGTTACAACAGCAACTGTCCTGCTTGTTGTTGCCCTCACTGTTGTTGTTGTTACTTAACTCCCCACTGCTGCTGCTGCTGCCCCTCCCCCACCGCTCAAACCCCCCCGCCCCCCAGCAACAGCTCTGTTTTCAACAGGCAGCGTCAGCACCGGCCGATAACAGTCACTGATACCAGGAAGTAGCCGGCCCCCGGCCTGGCGATAGCCTGGGCGCGGGGATCTCCCTGCTGCTCGCTGACTAATCCTCCGGCTCAGGGTCTCTCCCGGCAGCCCGGGTGGAACCGGTCTGAGCTGGAATCCAGCGGCGGCGGCGGCGGCGGTGGCGGCTGCCACTCCCTGCACCGCCGGCTCTAATCCGCTGCGTCTCCCTTTGTTGCTGCCGTTATGAGTAACAGAGTTTGATCTGCGAGCAGCCAGTCAGATCCGGTTTGAGCCGCCGCTGCTGCTGCCGCCGCCGCTGCTGCTGCTGCCGCTGCTGCTGCCGCTGCTGCTGCTGCTGCTGCTGCTGCTGCTGCTGCTGCTGCTGCTGCTGCTGCTGCCGCTGCTGCTGCCGCCGCTGCTGCTGCCTGCTGCTGCTGCTGCCACTGCTGCTGCCGCTGCCGCTGCTGCCGCCGCTGCTGCTCTCTCCTCTCTCGCTGCCTCTCTTTGTTCAGCAAAGCTCATGTTTCTCCAAACCACCACAACAGAAAAGCGGGGAACGCTACAAAAAAATAAAGCTTTTTATTGTTTGGAGATTTGTGTATCTGTGTGTAAACAACACAAGGCTGTTGTGCTTAACGCGACTTTGTGCGATTCATGCGCTGTGATATTCTGCTGAGCGAGCAGCCGCAGCAGCAGCGTCTCCGCACATCAAAGCGGCGGCGAGGTGGATGAAAGGCAGGAAGAGGGCGGAGCCAGCGGCGCTCCGGCACGCCCACCTCCGGACCGCTGCCAACACCGAGACACAAGACACACAATCGCACTCGGCCGCGATGCTGCAGCGGCTTTTGTCCCAGAACAATCGGCCATCCTGGAGGGGAAGAGGAGGAGAAGCCGTCCGAGACTCAACAATAGACGGCCCCGTGACCTCTGACCTCCGGGGAAATACTTTCCAAACCTGGCTGGCTATTAAATCATCGCTTCAATAAATGAGTGGAAACAAACTTTGATCACAAGCAAACAGAAAGGTTAAACATGGAGTCGGCGACTCGCCGTCAGCCAATCAGGAGACAGAAGACCCCATCCAGCCAAGCATCCATCTTCCAGGGTCCTGGAGGTCTGCTGGAGCCTCTCCCAGCTGTCCCTGGGTGAAGGCAGGGTGACACCTGGACCAGCGGCCAGGTCCTCACATCACACAAAGACACACACACACACACACACACACACACACACACACACACGCCAACTCCTTACACACAACTCTATTGAAACACACACACATGAAGACTCCTCACACGGGAAGCCTGGGACACACACACACACAGCTTCTGTAGGTTCTGATGAGTTCTCGAGGTGATGGAAACACAGCCACTCTGTAAACATCAGAACCGAGGCTTCCTGACCGCTAGCAACAACAACCCAGCAGCTCAGCGGCTCCTGCTGGAGGAGGAGGAGGAATGATGATGATGATGATGATGATGATGATGATGATGATGATGATGATGATGATGATGAGACTCTGAGTCTGACTGACTGAAAGTGTTGTAAATCCTCTTCAAGCTCCTCAGTGTTGAAATGTTGACATTTTAATCCTGTCCGGCCTGAACTGAACTGAGCTGCGGCTGATTCAAGTGACTGGTTCAGTGACTGATTCAGTGACTGATTCAGTGACTGATTCAGTTCAGTGACTCACTGGCAGCAGCAGCAGAAAAACTGAATGTTGAATTCACATCTTTTGGATTCAAATCGGATCAAACTCGGCTGTTGTGTCTCTGGGCAACATTTCCCAGGGAAAACACATTCCGTGTGAGCCTGTGTGTGTGTGTGTGTGTGTGTGTGTGTGTGTGTGTGTGTGTGTGTGTGTGTCGCAGTCCGCCAGCTCAGTGTGACTCCTCACCGCTGGATCAGTCTGGATTCAGCCGGAGCTGCGACGGCTGCTGTGTTTCCCCTGTGAGCTGAAGGTGAAGCTCCGCCCACCAGGTGAGGCTCCGCCCACCAGGTGAGGCGAGCCTTCACCTGCCTGCCGGTGGAGCTCCACCAGCAGCAGCTGACAGCCCACCCCTCCCCCCCGCCTCCTCCTCTTTCACTCAGCACATGTGAGCAGCAACCATGCTGTCCGATGTCGTCACACACACACACACACACACACACACACACACACACACACACACACACAGGAACTGGTTTGAGCCGGCAGAGGAGCTATCAGAGGCCAGCAGATTAGCAGTCGTGTGTGTGTGTGTGTGTGTGTGCTGCTCACTCTCTCTCTCTCTCTCACACACACACACACACACACACACACACACACACACACTGATGGAGCAGAAGGCAGTGAGGTGACAGCAGGTGCTGCTGCTGCTGCTGCTGCTGCTGCTGCTGCTGCTGCTGCTGCCTTCATGTTCCTCCTGTGGAGGTGAAGAATCAGCCGAGCCTCCCGCAGCCTCGCGCTAAAACCCTGTAATGCTACTTAGAGAGCGGCTCTTATCATCAGGGGAGCACACACACACACACACACACACACACACACACACTTACTCACACTCACACTCACGCCCCTCCCAAACTGAGCCAAACTGGTTCTCGCTGGTCTGCCGAGGCGGCTCACTGCGCTGAGTGTTGACAAAGAGGAGGATCTCCTCCTCCTCCTCCTCCTCCTCCTCCTCCTCCTCCTCCTCCTCCTGCTGCTGCTGTTTGCTGCCTTTTGTCTCGAGCTGAAGAGGCTCTTCGTCGGCTCTTCGTCGGCTCTTCGTCGGCTCTTCACAAGCGTCAGCTGCGGCTGCTGCTCACACGCAACCTCCCCCCTGCCGCCGTCACCTGTCGGCTCAGCCGAGCTCAGCCGAGGTCCTGGAGGTCACCCGGCACCTCCAGAACCTGTCGGGTGCTGCTGGCACCGGCACCACCGACGCCAGCAGCTCCACGGTGGACAACCAATAAAAGACCACAGTCAGAGCTTCTTGTAGAAAAGATGCAATAATTTATTATTTTTCTTGGAAAAAACATCATCGTAAACACAGGAGATCATCAGTGCTTCACATCTCAGTGCTGCAACACTTTAGTGATGACAACAACAACAACAACAACAACAACAGGAGCTGAGTGGCCACTCATGGCACCGGTCACAGTCCACAGTCAAGGCTCGTCGGTCTGGGAGGCACCCGGCGGTTCGGCACCACAGTCCCGCGACTGTCCCGGCAGCAGCGGCGGCGGCTGTGCGCGCGCTGCAGGCGTCCACAGGAGGCATTCAGCAGGTCTCGCGGAGAGACGTCACGTGTGTCCCGCACATCCCCGGGCGGGCGGCTCGTCCCGCTCCGTCCCGCTCCTCCTCCTCCTCCTCTTCCACCTCCTCCCTCCGGAGGCGCGAGGAGGCTCTTGGGTCTTCACCCTCGCTTCGAGGGGGGGGCTCGCCACGCGGAGCCCCGCGCGCTCAGCGGAGACCCTCGGGCTCAGCGCATCCGCAGCAGCTGCCGCAGCATGCCGGCGATCTGCAGGAACTTGTCCTTCTTGCGCTGCTTGAGGGCCATGAGCGCGCGCGCCGTCTCCTCGGGGTCCTGCGTGTAGGAGAAGATGCTCCGCACGCGCTCCTCGGCCTTCATGTCGCCGGTCTTCTGGAAGAGGCGCGTGAGCGCGTCCTGGTTGACGTTCTCGAAGATGTTGCCCGCCGCCTTCTTGCGGTGCGCGGTGTCGAAGCGGTTGCCGTGGACCGAGGGGCTCACGCGGCGGCACTCGGAGGACACGTAGCCGGACATCGCGTCTGACGGACTGGGCTGGAGGGGCGGCGGCGGCTCGGGGTCTGGAGGAGCGACTGTCGCCGCCGAGGCTGCGCCGCCGCTACTTATGGGGCGGCGGAGGGAGGTGCCTCGGCGTGACGTCACCGGCCGAGGAGCGGAGCCAGGCCCCTCCCTCCCTCCCTCCCTGCTCTGTTTGTACTCGAGCGCTGCAGCGGTGGCTGACGAAAGATCGCCGCCGGCGTGCGTTTACATCCACTGATGATGATGATGATGATGATGATGGCAATAACAGTGCAGCGGTGAGCACTGAGCTAGCAGGCCACGTGACAGAAAACACTTTTCACCTGAGGGGGGAACTAAGACTGACCGTGAAGCTGCAACTCGCACTTGCAGCTTCACTTGAAGAAGATGCAAGGAGACGGCAAGAAGGTTGCGGGTTCGACTCCAGGCCTGGAGCCTCTCTGCAGAGTTTGCATGTTCTCCATGTGTCTGCTGGCTCCTCTCCAGATCCTCTAGCTCCTCCCACTCCACTAACAGGCATGCACCTTCTACATAGTTGCCTTTCTTCCTTTGTCTCTGTGTGGAACTGCGATGCACTGGCGAAGAAGAAGAAGAAGAAGAAG
Source organism: Thamnaconus septentrionalis (assembly GCA_009823395.1). NCBI lineage: Eukaryota > Metazoa > Chordata > Actinopteri > Tetraodontiformes > Monacanthidae > Thamnaconus > Thamnaconus septentrionalis. The sequence goes on along the minus strand of CM020507.1, from coordinate 701,693 downwards.
AAGAAGAAGAAGAAGGAGAAGAAGAAGGAGAAGAAGAAGAAGAAGGAGAAGAAGAAGGAGAAGAAGAAGAAGAAGAAGAAGAAGAAGAAGGAGAAGAAGAAGAAGAAGAAGAAGAAGAAGAAGCGGCCATTGAAAATGGATGTGTATGAGAATCTTCAGATTGCAGTGACGGAGCCCCTGCAGCTGCAGGACGTCAGTCACTGGACCGCTCTGGCTTTTACTTGTAAAAGTGATTCAGCTGTGATCCAGGAGATCACGAGCAGAAGGTCGACCCGCTGTCGATCCGGACCGCAAGCAGCTGCTGCGTCACCGCTTTCCCGACTCCAGAACTCAACGAAGCCGCAATCAAAGTGTTTCCTGCCCTCCGTCCTGCCAGTTTCCCATCCACCAAACTTTTACACATCGTATTTTTAGATGCAGAAATGTCTCTATTTTTTTTTTTTTTCTGGTTATTTTCCAAAGAAAGTCATAAATGTTTCTTTTTTTAAACCGTTCCCAAAAATACATCAGTCCTCTTCCAGTCACTCCGTCAGTCAGCGGGGCTATAAATACTTGCCTTGCCTGCGGAGGAGAGTGCAGCTGAGCAGTGTTTACAGCTGCAGCTGACCCCGAGGGCTGATGGCGGCCGATAAGGCGGCGCGGCAGGCGAGGCAGGCGAGGCGTTCCCCCCTCCCGCTCCTCCACGCCATGTAAACACGGCCCACTGTGTGTGTCTGTGTGTGTGGACCTGCTCGCCACTCTCCGTGTGTGCTGCCGCCTCCCTTATATGGAGACAAAGGACGGCAGAAACCGCTGCCAGTGACACAGGAAGTGGACTCTGTGCAGGACGGAGGTATGTGTGGCATGTGGCAGCGACTCCGTCGTCTGCAGGTCCGAACAATGAGGCCGCGACCTCTGGAACAATGCGGAGTGTTTGCGTGCCGCCACAGGATACCTGCTGTGTGTGTGTGTGTGTGTGTGTGTGTGTGTGTGCAGCTGGCACAGACACATTTACTACACCGACACACACACCTCTGCAGGAGGGTTGTTGGTTCATGCATACATGCAAAAAAAATACATAGACGTTCATGTGAAAGCACACTCAGTCTGAATCTGCAGCAGTTCTTCAGTAGCAATGCCACCGGACACCAGGGGGGGGCAGTGCCGAGCAGCAGAACTGACCAGCGTGCAATAAACAAAGCTGAGAAAATACGACGAGCCACAAAAAAAAAAGAGAAAAACCAGCAAAACCACCACGCATGCAGAGTGCAGTGCACACACAGCGCCCCCCACTGCTGCAGGGGTGTAATGACGCCACCTGCTGCTGCTGCTGCTGCTGCTGCTGCTGCTGCTGCTGCTGCAGGTCTAATTTTGCACAGCAGTCGACAAACATTTGTGCGTTTCCTTTGGCGTTTGAACGCCAGCGGTGCGGCTGAGGTTGACGTGAGTTCAGAACAACAGCAGCGCTAAATATAACCAGAGGTCATCGTCCGTCATCTTCTGCCCTCCCCCCAGGGGGCGGGGCTTCGCTCCGAGCATCCTCCGCTGATAACACTCTGCTCCGCCGCACGTTCAAAAGAGCGAAACTCTGGGCCGCCGCCCTGACAGAGTCCAGGTCAGAGATAACCAGCAGCGCCAGCTCCACCTGGGTTGGGTAACCGGGTCAACGTCCAGCCGGGTTATCAGGCCTGGACCAGTTCTGCTGTTTATGGGAGTCCTGCAGTGAAGACCATAAAATCACAAACGCCTCCAGCCCCAGATTGGACCCACAATCCAGCCCTCCCACCGGGCCTGGACCGGGGCCTGCTGGGCTCTGAGTGAGTGGGACGCATCCCCAGCGCTTGCATAACAGGGCAGGTAGCCAGGAGGAGGCGGAGCTAAACGGGACGTCCCGGCGAACCGCTGTTGGGCTGCGACAGCAGGTTGAGGCTCTACGAAGGGCGCAGCGTGTGTGTGTGTGTGTGTGTGTGTGTGTGTGTGTGTGTGTGTCTGAACTCCACCCGCCTGCCTCTTCCTCTTGACACTGGATGTGATCTTTGCCCCACCTGTGAACGTTCCTCCAGCTACAGCTGAAAGGTTCGATGGGGTTTTGAGCTCCAAGGCTTCGGTTGCTCCGCTCGGTGCCGATCAGTCAGAACCAGGCCCAAAGAAGCAGGAGGGGTGGGGAGGGGGGGGGGGGGGCACGTGTCCCAGGCGTGTGAGGACAGATGGATGGAGATGCCCCGACTGCTGTGCACTGTTGTGTAACCGCAGCCACCGAGGAGTTTGTTTTGTTTTCTGTGGGAGGGTGGGGGGGGGGGCGGGTCCAGACTTTGACCTCTGACTTCACAAAGAGCGGCGGACGAGACCTTTTCCAGTCAGCAGTTCCGGAGGAAGATGGCAGAGAAGAGGTTTGTAGGGAGAATCACGGCCACTTAACTGGAGGGAATCACTGGAGTCGGGAAGAGTGACTCGCGAGTCAGTGGGAGCAACTCCCTCCCTGCAGGAACCAGACACTGGGCCACTGTTTGTCTCCGAGAGGAGAAACTTTACTGGAAGACGTCAGAAGTGATAAACACACAGTGGTGTGTGTGTGTGTGTGTGTGTGTGTGTTCAACAAGTGGTTGCTTATGTAACAGGAAGTGAAGGACTTCTAGGGAGAGCTGTTGATGCGACCATGAGCCAGTCAGCAGCACCGAGCCTGGTTCCAGTTCTGGTTCCAGTTCTGTTCAGTGGCCCACCTCAGGTTCCAGTTCAGTGGCCCACTTCAGGGTCCAAGTTATGGTTCCAGTTCCAATTCCAGTTCAGGGACCAGTTAAACTTCTGCAGCAGTTCCATGTAAAAAGCCGTCAGAGCTCCCGGAAAGTTCCGCATCCTCAGGACACGCTGGCAGCGGATCAACAACTTGGTGTGGTTCACACACAAAGACACACAAAGACACACAAAGACACACAAAGGCACGCAAAGACACACAGCAGCATGATTGGACAGAGAGGCGTGGCTGCTCTTCCAGACGAGATGCTGGAGGCTTCGGAGCAAAACCCAGTCCACTTTCACAATATCACACACACACAAACACAGCAAGGACACTCGCACACAGGCTGGATGGAGGTCGTGTTACCCTCACACACACACACACACACACACACACACACAGATTAGGTGACAGAGCGCTGCGGCCCGCCGCCGCTCTGAACCGGTTCAATCGGCCTGGACCGTCTCTTCACGGCTGGCCGCACCGCTGGCGCCCGGGGCCAGAACTACTGTCCACGCGATGCTCTGGGAAGGGGGCGGAGCCAGGATCGGGTGCCGCTGCCCATCAGGTGGATCATATTAAGGTCAGGGAACAGGGCGTCGCCGCCGCCGCTGCCGCCGGCAGCAGCAGGTCACAGGTGAAAGTTTCCGCCACCAGGGGGAGTTCGTGGTTCTAATGATGGTCAAACTTCCAGGATGGAAGAAATAACATTCTGACAGAAAAACGACGTTGGATGAGGATTTTCTGCCTAGCAACAGACAACAGCATGAAGCAGGGCTTTCTGGGAATGTTTCTACCGGGTTTGTGGTGTTAGGGGGCGCTAGCGGGTCGAATCAGCAGCATCAGCAAAAGCAAGTGACCCATTAAACGCAGTGAGCATTAGCTGGCAGCTCACCACACCGTCGTCTCCACGGCAACATGTGACAACAAAGGAGTGACAAGCAAACAGGCAGTTCCTTGTTTCCTGTTGCCATGTGGGCGGGACTTCCAGTCAGACTGGGAGCAGGCCAGTGGAGGAGGAGGAGCAGTGACGTTGGTCTGGGCCAGCAGAGACTGGAGCCCGGCCACGGCGCCTCCATTGTTCCTGGAGGCCGGAGGTCAAGGTCACGCCGGGGCGGTGGGTGTTGGGGTCAGGTGGGGGCGGGGTCACAGGGCCTGGGGTCTCCCATCCTGACAGGAAACATCTCGCTGAAGGTCCTCGGCCTCAATGATCCTGATCTGATCCAGCTAACAGCTGGTTAGCCCAGCCAGCAGCAGGTGAGCTCAACTAGAAGCTGTTTAGCTCGGTTAGCCGCTGGTTAGCTCGGCTAGTTTAGCCGGCGTGCAGGTGAGAGAGGGAGAGAGAGAGCGTGAGCTTCACAAGCATTTTAGGAGGGCGGAGCCTCTCATCCACCGCAGACCCTAACAGCCGTCTGCATTAAGTTCTTACTCAACGCTCAATTAACGGCGACCGTCTCGTCCCGCAGAGCGTCGAGCAGAC
>CM020507.1:677500-692500 GCA_009823395.1 Thamnaconus septentrionalis | reverse complement strand
CACTGTCTTCACGGGGTGAGAGTGACTCACAGCCAGTGGCTCTGAGTCACTCCCTTCACTCCGTGACTCCTCGGTATCGATCCGGCTGAGGGTGAGAGGACAGACAGAGAGGAGGAGGAGGAGGAGGAGGGAGGAGGAGGAGGAGGAGAGGAGGAGGAGGAGGAGGAGGAAGTGCTGAGCTCTGCAGGGCAGCACACAGGATGTAAGAAGTGTGTCACAACAATGAGGGACACACTGCCCCCTGCTGGCCGCCTTTATACAACCGTGTCACTTAAGGTCGCCTGGCAAACATCTGACAAGAACACAGGTGGTGCCGCTGTGTGTGTGTGTGTGTGTGTGTGTGTGTGTGTGTGTGTGTGTGTGTGACTGTCCAGACCAGTGAGAAGCCCTCAGGTTTGGAGGAGATCTGCAGGAGGAACCTGAGTGATGGACCTGTGTGTGTGTGTGTGTGTGTGTGTGTCCACAGAGGGTCAGGGTCCAGACTGGCACGGCTCAGAGGGTCACGACTTCGGGGAGGTGCAGGACTACGAGGTGGTTCGACCCATCAGGCTTCACTCAGTGAGGCGTGTGAGACAGACGCAGGTAGCGGAGCTGCTGCTTCTTCTTCTTCTTCTTCTTCTGTTGTTCTGGAGTGAGCCTGGGAGGGAGGAGGTGACGACTGCTGCTGCTGCTGTGCTCCTCCTGCAGGGCGGCCGGCCGCAGACTCTTCACTATGCCATGACCGTGGCCGGGAAGGTCCTGGAGATGCAGCTGGAGAAGAACAAGTGAGTGTCAGGGTCTCTCCAGCTGATGATGAGTCGCCGTGAGGTCAGAGAGCTCGTGACCTGCTGCGACGGTGCCACTTCCTGCGTGTTGTCTTGCGACATCATGACTTCATATTTTGACTCATTTTACTTTTTTCATTTAGGAATTTTTTTTTTAATGAAACGTGTGAACCAATCACAGCTCAGTTTGTCTTTTTCTACATCCTGACGTGAGTGTGGTGGAGCCGTTGGGAGCGGATCGCCCCCAAGACGGCAGCCAAAGCCACGGCTTCAGAACAGAAAGAAAGAAAATTTTAAATATTCAGATTCTGAATTTTTTTTAAATTTTGGACTAAAAGTTGTTGTTCTGTACAACGTTTCCTCTTTGCTAACAGAGGCCAAAGGGTTTCATCACCTTGTCAAAGTCCAGTCAGTCTGGTCTCAGAACAGTGTGTTGATCTGTCACTGCGCTGCCCCCTACAGTTTTGGAGGTTCCCTTAAATTCTGGCACTGTAATTATCAAACGTCCCCACATGCCCCTGTTAACATGAAATTGTGTGTGTGTGTGTGTGTGTGTGTGTGTGTGTGTGTGTCATCAGTGAACTGCTGGGCCAAGACTACACTGAGACCGCCTACACCGAGGGCGGCGACCGGGTCACCACGGCGCCGGACGACATTGTGAGTCTCACCAGCTCTCCTCACACAAACAACAACAACAACGACTGTGATTGGTGCAACAAACTGTTGCTGCTCCTCCTCAGGACAACTGCTACTATCAGGGAGGGTCCTAAACGACAGCCACTCGGCCGTCAGCATCAGCACCTGCGCCGGACTCAGGTGAGCCGTCGGCCAGCTCGGCCAATCACAGGGCCTCCCCGGCGGCTGAGCCGGCGCTCTGCTCCTGTTGCAGGGGCTACTTCAGGACGGCGGCGCAGCGCTACGCCATCGAGCCGCTGAGCGCGGACGGACGAGGGCGAGCACGCCGTCACCACCTTCAGGGGCAACGCCTCCACGCCGGCCGTCTGCGGCGTCACCAACACCAGCTGGAGCAGCGACTACGAGCCGCCCACCGGCCGCAGCCGCTCAGGGGTAGGTGGAGCCTCGGGCCGGACCGCACACACTGGCCGGCCGTGTCAGCTGACCAACCTGGCTCTCCTCTGCTCCCCTGTCCTCCAGGGCATCTCCATCCTCCAGAGGCAGAAGTACATCCAGCTCTTCCTGGTGACCGACCACCGCCAGGTCAGAGACCCACCGCTGCTTCTGACATCTTACAGTGTGACAATCATCACAACAACTGTCACACACCAGTTTTCCAGTAGCAGTTGTCACACTTGTTAATAATACCAGTTGTCCTACTGGACTGCCTGAGGCGAATCCCACCGGTTGCCTCCGTACTTTATTTTGAAGGTGTTGTTGACTCCGAGGTTTGTCGTGAGCAGGAGACTCTGTGGGTCTTTGAACGGACTCACAACCCCAGTGGCTCCTCACACCATGTTGTTGACGGTGTTTCAGTATCAGAAGATGGGCCGAGACCAGCGGGCGGTCCGACAGAGGATCTTTGAAATCGTGAACTTCGTCAACATGGTGAGTCAGCTTCCCTCTCTGGAGCCCTCAGACAGGAAGTGGCCTTTCTCACGCTTGCCTCTCTCCAAGGTCTACAAGCCGCTGAGGACCTTCATCGCCCTGGTGGGCCTGGAGATCTGGTCCAACAGGGACCTGATCAGCATCACCCCTCCGGCCGGAAACAACCTGGAGGCCTTCATGAAGTGGAGGAACTCTGAGCTGCTCGAGAGGAAGAAGCACGACAACGCACATCTAATCAGGTCGGAGCAGACGCTTTTCGTTTGTCCGTGTTCCCTCTACTTCTGTTTTGTTCTTCTTCTTTTCGGCTTGGTAAATGGCAGGAAGCTGCAATCACGAAGTTCACAAGTTGTAACCGCTTGGTGCATCGTCACCCTCGTCACGGCCCATGTTAAACAGGAAGTCTTCGCAGTCTGTGGCTTCACTCTGAGGAATGGAGCGATGCTAACTTCCTCTATTTGACTCTCGGACTTGCAGCGGCATCGACTTTGAGGGCAGCACGGTGGGACTGGCCTTCGTTGGGACCATGTGCTCGGGTCACTCTGTCGGAGTGGTTCAGGTATCCAGAACCAATCACAGTCCTCCTTATTTTGCCATGGTTAATGTTTTTAATTGCACATTTCCTCAGCTGTCAGTATGTGAAGCTACAGAACCTCCAGAAATATGTTGATCAGTACTTCATGTGAGTATTTTTGGCGCCTACTGTAGCAACATAGCAAGTATTAGCATGAACAATATCTATGGACAGTAGATCCTGACGACTGAGGCTCCTCTGAGCTCCTCCAGTGGAATCCCAGACGGAGTCCACAGGTCCAAGTTCATTCACTCGTGGCGCTAATGAGAAGCAGAAGAGTCGTGTTTTTAAGGCCATGAAGAGCTGATGTGTGAATTCTGTGATAGAGGAAGAAGCCAAGTGGAACTGGTTTCAGTGGTCAGACAAGCAGTCAGCAGACTAACATCTACTCACTGTGTGTTTTGCTCAAATGAACACCAGACTGTTTTTTTGGGGGGGGGGTTTCTTCAGGACCACAACAACAATGCCATCGCCGTGGGAGCGACGCTGGCCCACGAGATGGGACACAACCTGGGCATGAACCACGACGACTCCAGCCGCTGCATCTGCTCTGGAGACAGCTGCATCATGGCAGCCGCTCTCAGGTAGCCACTCCTAGCGATTAGGAACCTTTCAGCATTCACTCAACAGACAGGGGTCATGCAATGAAACACAAAACTATGATGAATGAGTAATGAATGCTGCAGCTGAGGGGACCAGCTGGATCAGTCAAGAACATTGGATCAGTCAGGATCAGCTGGATCAGTCAGGATCAGTCAGGAACAGCTGGATCAGTCAAGAACATTGGATCAGTCAGGATCAGTCAGGAACAGCTGGATCAGTCAGGAACAGCTGGATCAGTCAGGATCAGTCAGGATCAGTCAGGAACAGCTGGATCAGTCAGGAACAGTCAGGATCAGTTGGAACAATTGGAAGAGTTTGAACGATCAGTTGGTAAAATCCGAGTCCCTCTGTCTGTCTTCCCAGCTGGAACATCCCTCGCACCTTCAGCAGCTGCAGCAGCAGCAACTATGAGAACTACCTAACATCTCGCCAGCCTGGCTGCCTGATGGACAAACCCTCCTACCTGAGCCTGGAGACTCCAGCCGTCTGCGGCAACGGCTTCCTGGAGCAAGGAGAGCAGTGTGACTGCGGCGCCCTGGAGGTAAAGCACCCGACAACACGAGCGGGAAACAACCAACCTGAGAGCGGCTTTGCCACGCGATCAGTCGCTCTGCACCGCAGTCATCGTGTCTCCAACAGGCCAAAGGCATTTATTCTAACCTGAAGGCAATTCTCTAATTGTTCCTCTGGTGAGTCTGAGCTGAAAATAGGTCTGGACCTGTTGGCAACTTTGCTGGTATTCACAACAGGCACAAACCACAGACTGGGTGAGCAGAGCCTGTTCCTGCCTGCGGTAGTTGTTATCTAGTTTACCTGCCTGCAGCCGCTGGATCAGGAGATCTGTTCCTGGCAGCCTCCTGTTGGTTTAGAGATTTACAGGATCTGTGGGGAGGATGTGTGACAAGTAGTCAGTAACAGTTGGATCAGTCAGGATCAGCTGGATCAGTCAGGATCAGCTGGATCAGTCAGTAACAGTTGGATCAGGCAGGAACAGTTGGATCAGGCAGGAACAGTTGGATCAGTCAGGAACAGCTGGATCAGTCAGGAACAGCTGGATCAGTCAGGATCAGCTGGATCAGTCAGGAACAGTTGGATCAGTCAGGATCAGCTGGATCAGTTGAATCAGTCAGGATCAGCTGGATCAGTCAGGAACAGCTGGATCAGTCAGGAACAGCTGGATCAGTCAGTAACACTTGGATCAGTCAGGAACAGCTGGATCAGTCAGTAACACTTGGATCAGTCAGGATCAGCTGGATCAGGCAGGAACAGCTGGATCAGTCAGTAACACTTGGATCAGTCAGGATCAGCTGGATCAGTCAGGAACAGCTGGATCAGTCAGGAACTGTTGGATCAGTCAGGAACAGCTGGATCAGTTGGATCAGTCAGGAACAGTTGGATCAGTCAGGATCAGCTGGATCAGTCAGTAACAGTTGGATCAGTCAGTAACTGTTGGATCAGTCAGGAACAGCTGGATCAGTCAGGAACAGCTGGATCAGTTGGATCAGTTAGGAACAGCTGGATCAGTTGGATCAGTCAGGAACAGTTGGATCAGTTGGATCAGTCAGGAACAGTTGGATCAGTCAGGATCAGCTGGATCAGTCAGTAACAGTTGGATCAGTCAGTAACTGTTGGATCAGTCAGGAACAGCTGGATCAGTCAGGAACAGCTGGATCAGTCAGTAACAGTTGGATCAGTCAGTAACTGTTGGATCAGTCAGGAACAGTTGGATCAGTCAGTAACTGTTGGATCAGTCAGGAACAGTTGGATCAGTCAGGAACAGTTGGATCAGTCAGGAACAGTTGGATCAGTCAGTAACTGTTGGATCAGTCAGGAACAGTTGGATCAGTTGGATCAGTCAGGAACAGTTGGATCAGTCAGGATCAGCTGGATCAGTCAGTAACAGTTGGATCAGTCAGTAACTGTTGGATCAGTCAGGAACAGCTGGATCAGTCAGGAACAGCTGGATCAGTCAGTAACAGTCAGTAACTGTTGGATCAGTCAGGAACAGCTGGATCAGTCAGGAACAGCTGGATCAGTCAGTAACAGTTGGATCAGTCAGTAACTGTTGGATCAGTCAGGAACAGTTGGATCAGTCAGGAACAGTTGGATCAGTCAGTAACTGTTGGATCAGTCAGGAACAGTTGGATCAGTCAGGAACAGTTGGATCAGTCAGGATCAGCTGGATCAGTCAGTAACAGTTGGATCAGTCAGTAACTGTTGGATCAGTCAGGAACAGCTGGATCAGTCAGGAACAGCTGGATCAGTTGGATCAGTTAGGAACAGCTGGATCAGTTGGATCAGTCAGGAACAGTTGGATCAGTTGGATCAGTCAGGAACAGTTGGATCAGTCAGGATCAGCTGGATCAGTCAGTAACAGTTGGATCAGTCAGTAACTGTTGGATCAGTCAGGAACAGCTGGATCAGTCAGGAACAGCTGGATCAGTCAGTAACAGTTGGATCAGTCAGTAACTGTTGGATCAGTCAGGAACAGTTGGATCAGTCAGTAACTGTTGGATCAGTCAGGAACAGTTGGATCAGTCAGGAACAGTTGGATCAGTCAGTAACTGTTGGATCAGTCAGGAACAGTTGGATCAGTCAGGATCAGCTGGATCAGTCAGTAACAGTTGGATCAGTCAGTAACTGTTGGATCAGTCAGGAACAGCTGGATCAGTCAGGAACAGCTGGATCAGTCAGTAACAGTTGGATCAGTCAGTAACTGTTGGATCAGTCAGGAACAGTTGGATCAGTCAGGAACAGTTGGATCAGTCAGTAACTGTTGGATCAGTCAGGAACAGTTGGATCAGTCAGTAACTGTTGGATCAGTCAGTAACAGCTGGATCAGCTGGATCTGCTCACTAAAGTTTGATCAAACTGGAGTTGCGTTCCAGCTTAGTTTTGTATCAGCAACAAAACACAAAGTGTTGTTGGTGATATCAGGATTGGTGAAAATGTTACTCGGGAAGCGACTCTGTGATTGGCTGCTGCACAGGAACTATGCACAGCGTTTAATCCGTCAGCGGTTTGTGGAAACTTGCGAGAACCTGTTACTGCAACTGCACTTGGCCTCAGGTTGCAGTGTTTGCTGGGTCAGTGTCGCAATCGCGACGTGCCGCCTCAAGAGGGCAGCGGTTTAATTACGGTGCTTCCCACAATCGACACAATGCGCAACACAACACGCCCGCCCAGCCAACTCCTATGTCACAATAATGCCTTTATTTAAACACCATGAGTCAGCTGACCGCCGTGGCTGCAGCAACACAAGACCACAGCGACGACAACACACTGACCTGAACCTGTTCAGCCTGTTGCTCCGCCCACAACACTGACAGCACTGACAGCACTTCCAGGGTCCCTGAACATCACACAGTTCCAGCATGAATTCTTGTCGTCCAGTCACTGACGTGCTTGTTGTGTTGTGTTGTGTTGTGTTGTGTTGCTGCAGGAGTGCGCCAACCCCTGCTGCAACGCCACCACCTGCATGCTCAAGCAGGGGGCGCAGTGCGCGGACGGGGAGTGCTGTGAAAACTGCAAGGTGAGACTACACTGTAGACTGCTACTGCCATCTGCTGGACACTCGGTGTATTGCAGCAATCTAAGGCTCCTCGAACCCAAAGACGGTTGAACAATTAGGAGTTGCAACCAAGGTGGTTTTGTAAAATGTTTCATTCAATAACTTCCAAGTCACGTGACCGACCACCAATGCCGCCCTGTGCGCCAGGTGACGCCCCGCGGCAAGGAGTGTCGCGCGCAGCAGGACGAGTGCGACCTGGCGGAGCACTGCGACGGCAAGAGCGACGCCTGTCCCGAGGACGTGTTCGGGGTCAACGGGCTGCCCTGTGACGGGGGGCGGGGCTACTGCCACAACGGCCAGTGTCCCCAGAGAGGGAGCCAGTGCCACCGCATGTACGGCGCAAGCGCGGTGGAGGGCGACCGCTACTGCTACAATCAGAACACCAGGGGGACCTACTTCGCCTTCTGCAAGTGGCCGTCCCAGGACACCTACATCCCCTGCCAGCCAGAGTGAGCGAGAGCGCCCCCTAACCTCAGCTGAGGCCCGCTAGTATAAAAGTCCTGCTTCTAAATGCACCTTAGAAAAAAAAACCCAGTTGCTTGCCATGAGTGAAACTGAACATCAGTTGATCGTTTTTGCAAAGAGTAAAAAAAGTTGTGGCGGAATAATGTGCAGTGAACTGAGCAGAGGTCAGTGCTACTCTCAGCACTGTAGGTTCACTGCAAAACCAAACTGGCATCATGACGTTATAACTATCCACCATCAGTGACACTTTAAAGAACAAAAACCATGTTGTTTTCCACATGTTCATTTTCTCTGCGCTGAAAGCTGAAAGCTGAGGTCCTCCAAAAATAACCTCCCTCTAAAATATCATCCACATTTATATTCAACTACGCAACAGCAGGGCTGACATAGCTCCACTTCAAGCAACAACTGACAGGAACTGCCCGAAAAACTAGAATATCCAGTAGAAGTTGTTTTATTTTGGCAATTTAACATAAAAGATGAAAGCAACAAATTTTATTGAGCCATTCCACACAAACTGACATCTCAAGCAGTTCCTTGTTGTCACTTTGCTGATTAAGATTCTCAGTTTATTAAAACCACAAAGCCACAAACTCAGAAAATTATTATAAAATTTGAGGGTTTTTTTTTTCAGCTGCAAGACCTGATCAGCAAAATCCAAAGAATGCTAGCCAGCGTGTTTTCCCACTGTAGGGAGTAGAAAGCACACGTTGGAGTACAGATGTAGTGAAAAGTCATTGGGTAATAAATACTCCAAGTACAGACGCCTGAGAAATCCACTGAAGTACAGTAACATACAGTAGTCTTGGTACTTGGTCACCTGGCACCCCGCTGATGAGTCACTTCCTGTCTGCCGCAGGGACGTCATGTGTGGGAAGCTCTTCTGCCAGGGCGGCCAGTCCGACCCCAACTACGGCCGCATGGTGAGCTTCGGCCGATGCAAGGCGGCCTTCTTCGAAGACTTCAAAGCCGACTTCGGCCAGGTGGACCCCGGCACCAGGTGTGGCGACGGCAAGGTAACAGCGCCACCCCTGGTGGTGTTTGACATCACCGTCACCCTTCAGTCCGCCAGCGCTGGCTGAAGAGCCCAACACACACACACACACACACACACACACACGTAAACAACCAAAGAAACTTTTGTAGCCTAACGCTGCAGAGTGATGAAGTTGTGTTGTGTTGTGTTACTCTTTGACTCCAGGTGTGCAGCCAGAACGAGTGTGTGGATCTGGAGACGGCCTACAGAAACACCAACTGCTCGGCCAAATGCCGAGGACACGCTGTAAGTGACCCTGACCCTGACCCTGAGCCTGAGCCTGACCCTGAGCCTGACCCTGACCCTAAGCCTGACCCTGACCCTGACCCTAACCCGGACCCTGACCCTAACCCGAACCCTGACCCTGATCCTAACCCTAACCTGACCCTAGCTACAGGCAGGAAGAACCTCCATCTGCCTTGAAACAGAGGAAGCCTGTGGTTTCATTGGCTGCTAAGGTTGGATGGGCGGAGCCAACGAGTTGCAGGATGGCTTGTTGAAACATTTGGTCTGCGTTCAGACTGCAGTTGAATCTGATTCCAATCAGATTCCTTCTTAAATGCCACCGTTAGTGCCAGAAGTTGTTCATGTTGCTGTGTGTTTGTGTGTGTTTGTGTGTGTGTTGTCCAGGTGTGTAACCACTACAGCAAGTGTCAGTGCGAGGCGGGCTGGGTGGAGCCCGACTGCACCTCCAAGGAAGAAAGCTCCTCCTCTCTGTCTACAGGTGACAGGCACACACACACACACACACACACACACACACACACACACACCATGTGACTTCATGTGCTACTGCTCCCCCTCCTGGAGGAAGCAGAGTTAGCCACGCAGGAAAACAAAGTGGTGTCGCTCTGACGGCGACAGACATCACGTGACGCGAGCTAACCAACCAGGTTGAACCTTGCGGCGCCGGACGACGACACGCACTCACCTCTCAGCGCTCCTCCTTCCTCTTCACCCGCAGGTGTGACCATCGGCATCGTGGTGGCGCTCTCCCTGGTGCTGCTGGGAATCCTGGCCGCCGTCTTCGGCGTCATCTGGAAGAACAAACAGTTGGCGCCGCCGCCGCCGTGAGTCACGCCCACCTGACCCAACCGCACCCCTCACCGTCGCCCCCTACCTGCAAACTCACTCTCGTGTGTGTGTCTATGCGCAGCAGCCAAACCCAGTGGAAGCCGGCAGCACCGAGCCGTCCCGCCCCCCGCCACCAGATGGCTCCACCTCCAGCAGTGCCCACCTACCAGCTTCAGGTGATTGGAGCAGGCAGTAGGCGGAGCTCTGAGCCGTGTGCGGTCCAATCCTAACAGCTTCACATTTATTTTTAGGGTGTGAGGCCGAAGCCCCGCGCAGCTCCGCCCCCACCGCCCCCTGCAGGAAACAGACCCAAACCACCCACCTACAACTACATGGCTGCACGCCAGGTGACTCCTCCCACCACGTCACGCACACCTAACAGCGCTGAGCATTTAGCATGGCCACTAACAGAAAGCTAGGCATTAGCTTGTAAGACCACCTGAGAGGTAATGGGCGGGGCTACACCGAAGAAAAGAAAAAATCATTTCTGGAAACATTGATTCCAGAAGCTGTATTTTAGCAGTCCACAGTCTGGACTCAGCCTGTAAATCTAATGTCTTCTCCTTCACTCTCATGACGGTCGACATTGCAGTTTCTCACTGAAGGCATCAACACTACGTATGAACACACAAGGAATTATAGAGGAAAACAATAAATGCAGAAAATAACTTCTTCAAAATGGCCACCTTTCATAAAAAGCATACTCAGAGTTATTGAAGGTGTTTTTCTTTGCTGCATAATGACACATATCTTGCTCATATATTTGACTGCTAGTACACATTTGTGCTAAATTTAAAGGGCATAGCTTAGTTTAGCTTAGCAATATCTAAGCAGTTGCTTTGCTCAGATAATCAGTCACAAACGAAGAGGATTAAAAACATTTTCAACCTTTAATTGGCAGCCAAAGAACATTTGACACACACTGCTTTAGCCCTGATGCTAAGCTAACTTGCTGAGGCTGCAGGCATGACAACGATCTTTTGCGGCCAAAGTTAAATCAACCAATCGGTGAGCATCTCCTGGTTCTTCTTGCAGGCTCTGAAGCCAGTTCCTCCTCCAAAGGTGTGATGTCACCAGGGGACCAGTAGGGGAGCTGCAGAGTCAATCAACAGCGGTGCGTTTAGGTGCAGAGCACGCGCTGGAGATTGCGTTTTGTTTTATAACATCAGGGATTCAATTCCAGCTTTGATTTAAAGGCACTTTTCAAATCCTCGGGGTTCGTTTTGCTGTTCGCAGGAACTCTGGCGCTGAATCATCTCAGTTTGTATCCAGTCTGTGGTTGTTACTGCAGCGATGCAGCAGAATGTTGCACAATGTGACGATGGTCCAACGGTTTCAGCGGCTGTTTCAGAGAAAGTCTTCATATTTCTTTTTTTTTTAGGAAACTTCTTTGTGGCATCAGGCCTTCCTTTGTTTTTAATGTAAATATCATTTTTTTGCTTGAAATATGACAAATAGGAGATTTATAAAAATGATCACTGTGATGTTTTGTTTTGTTTTTTAGGTATAAATATTTTTGGATGAAAGCCAAAGTTTGACTGCAGAGTTTGGGATGCAACCCTGGTGGTCGACGTCTCGCTGTTGGAATTTAAATGTTTACTGTGCCAGGTTTTAAAAGACAACCTGTAGGTCAGAATATGTGACGTCACCACAGTTAAAAAGGGGGGGGGAAACCAAATGACATTCTATGTGTAAATAATAATAAACTTTATTTAAAGAAATAATTGTGAATATCGAAACTACTGTGGATTTTTTTTTGTTTTGTTTTGCAATTTAAAATCAAAAAGCCGTATTTTGAGATTTGCGACGGTTTTCTCACAAACATCCCAGCAGACAGAACACAGACAGAAGGAGGTCAGGTCTGGATTTGATGATTGTTTGGAGAAACTGCAGTAAAAAGCACAATGTTGACTTTTCCAACTCAGGATTTTGTTTTCGCCGCGGTGGAAAAATCCCTGAAATGAAAAAGCAAAGTGCAGACAGAGAGAGCGACAGCAGGAGTGGACGTCCAGCAGGAGGCCAAGCAAACACTGGAGCTCAACTTTATTCTTTTCCTTCAACTCAAACATCTACACAGCAGAACAACTTGCAGGCCCCGCCCCCTTCCCACGTTTACAGCACCGCTGATTGGGTCGGCGACAAAGAGGGGGCGGAGTTGACGCAGCCGAGTTCAGTCAATCACATGGGGGGGGGGCGGAGTCGCCGTCTGGCAGCAGGTGGCGCCTTCAGCACCTGACCAGCCGGCTTTTAAAGGGCTGAACACACACACACACACACACACACACACACACACACACACACACACACACACACACACACACACACACACACACACACCTGCAGTACTGTGTGAGATGATGTTGGGATTTTGTCTCGGATGTTTTCTTCTATCACAGCCGCCCAGTTTCCTTATTTAGTTTTGTTTAAAAAAACAAAAGAAACAAAATGTGTATTTCATGGAGGCGACACTAGGTGGAGACACTAAAAACTTTTTCTTTTTTAAAAAACAAAAAAACAAAAAATGCACAAATCTTAATTTCTTACCATCGCTGAACAACAAAACATCAAACATTGTGTTGCTTCTACAAACCCACTACAGAGTGACACACTGTGTGCTTTCCTTTCGGGAGGACAGCGCCACCTGCAGTTCCTTCCAGTCCATGCCCGGCCCACCGAGGTCGGGCAGCTTGCTTGCCATCACGAGACGCCAGAAGCACTTTGGACCGAAGCAGGAAGTGGGCGTGGAGACGAGGCAGACTCTGGTGACGCAGACACACAGGCCCCGCCCCGCCCCCAAAAGCCCTCACAACCAATCAACAGGCAGCCGACAGCACAGCAAGGAAGGAAGAAGAAGCTGCTTGAAAAATACTGAACCGGACCTGGAGAACCGAAGCTTTGGTGGGAAGGAACTGGAGGTCCCAGATCCCTGGTCTACATAGAAAACATCTGCCTGGTTACTGTGGCTCTTAGCGACTCGCTGGCTGGCCCACACACACCCACACACACACACACACACACACACACACACACACACACACACACAGAAGAGAACCTCCAGGTTCTGCCACCGTCGGCAAACACACCAAGAACGAGCATTAAAAAAAGAAAATTAAAATAACAACAATAATAATGATAATACAATAACAGTAATAACAATAATAATATAATAATAATAATGAAATGAATAAAGTGACTAAACCTCCTGTCTTCATCTATCATCGACTCATATTTATAAAACTCCTCCGTCGGGTCTTGACAATAAACACATGAATGAGTGGAAAGAGTTCATTCAAGCCTTCGCCGCTATATAATTATTTCCCTAGCAGGTTTATACTTTTTTTTTTTTTATCAATAAATACTTTTGTTTTCTTCCCCCTCCCCCCATGGATGCGCGATGCGGTTTTTTTTTTTTTTTTTTTCAGTATTTTGCAGGCGACGGGTCGAAGGGAAGAAGGGGCGGGGGGGCGGGGCTCGTTCATCGTCCAGCCAATTATCCATCAGTGCCGTTCTTATTGGGGGCGTTGGCGTGGTGGGCGGAGCCGTCGGGCTGCTGGCCGTCCTTACGCGGCGGCATCCGCTCGTTGATCCGGTCCAGGCCGCGCGCCTCCTCGAAGTTGCGGATCTTCCTCGTGGGGGAGAAGCCTTGGATGGCTGCGGGACACAGAGCAGACACCAGGGGGCGGCGTCAGCACGCCGGAAAAGGCTCCTCGCGGCAGCGCCCAGTGTGGCCCCGTGTGCCAAGTCTGGCTCGCGAGGCAACACGACGTCACTACTGGAGCCGCTGGCCCGCCGCCAGTGTGCAGCACACAGTACTGCAACTCCCAGAATGCTCTGCTCTGTCAGGACAGGTTCACTGAAGGACATCGCGGTGACGTCACTGGTTCACTGTTGTTACGTTGTTTTGAAATTTAGTGGGAGAAGGCCGCTTTAAATCAGAAGGCTGCAAATTAAAAATAGCCGCATTTACATTTTATTTATTTTGAGTTTTTTTTTTTTTTTTTTTCAATTTGAAATGGAATTTTGCAGTAAAACTTGTTTAGGTCCATATAAAAGGTTCACTGTTCAATCTGGAGGAAGATTAGCTACAATGCACCCCCCCCCCCATCGGACCAGAACCCTGGAGGAAGTTCAGCAGGTCAACACAGACCACCACGGCTTCAGCCAATCACAGGACAGACCTGGTGTCACTACGACACACAACAGCAACAACAACAACAACAACAACAACCACCTCAGACACAAGCGGTGGACTTACAGTGAGGCCGAGCAGCAGCAGCAGCAGCAGCAGCAGCAGCAGCAGCAGCAGCAGCCAGACAGAAACAAACGAGTGCAGATGAGAAGCAGAGAGGTGAGCAACTCCACATGAATCCACACAGCTACGCTACTGCACACATCAGTCACTGCAGCACCGTGCACACACACACACACACACACACACAAAGTATCCAACCATGTAAATATCCAAACCACAGTCAGGTGACCAGCAGGTGGCGCACTGAGCTTGAACTGAACTGTTGCTTCACTTTTAAATCAGGGGTCACTAATTACACAGTGCCAGGTAGACCCCAAGGACCCGTGAGTCGCCCCCTGCAGGCCTGTTCTAAAAATAGCACAAGCTTGGTGAGCAGCGTCTAAAATGTCGTTTTATTCTGTTAGCTATTCTGTCGGAATCACCGTTGCATTTATGTAGATTAGAAAAATGGGAAATAAAAGGACTGAAAATATCTTATGACACATGGAGTCTTAAAAGCTGAACCACTGCAGGTCCAAGGGGAGAAGCAAGCAGCCAGGATCCAAACTGTGGCCGCTGGAACTCCAGGAGTTTTCACTGCAGCTCCAAAGTCACGAAGATCTTTGCAAGAGCAACACACCGAGCATCGACAGAATAGCCGCGGGCGAATAATTCTGGGTATGAATCACAAAAGGAATCCCGACTGGACACCTGAGTCATTGGTGACCGGCGTTTCAAGCCCCGCCCCCCTGGTGAAAGAGGCGGAGCCAAACGGCGAGGGGCCGTAACAGGATTAGCTGCTGGAAATAGCCGCGGCGGGGATGTCCCCGTGCTAACATTAGCGCTGCCTGAGCTGGGCTTTACTCTGAGTGGAAGTCACTGCTGGCAGGTGGCGCACCACACGACCCGCCCCTTCACAATAAGAGCGTCGTGTGATTAAGACTGGGCGGAGGCAACAGACGTTTAGAGTTGCTTTCACACGACTCTAACTAGAACAAAATATTAGTATTATATATATATTATATTATGTATTATTATTATTATTATTATTATTATTATTATTATTAGAGTTCCACACGCTGACCACCAGGGGGCTCCAGTCTGGTGCATCAGAGTGTGATG
>CM020507.1:635000-672500 GCA_009823395.1 Thamnaconus septentrionalis | reverse complement strand
AGCGGCTTTCCACTGCATCGCAGGAAGTGAGCAACTTTTTTTTTTTTTATCAGCTCCTGTGTATAGCAGGGAGTGAACAGAAAGGAGCATTACAAACAAATGGCTCACCAAGACATTTAACAACAGAAAACAAAAGAGGCGGAGCCAACATTCCAGCGCTTCCATAGGGATGCAAATTATTAGTTGATTGACCTTATTGATCAATTAACCATGAATTGATAAGCGGTGATTTTTCATGAGAACCTAATTGATTGTTTCAGCCTTCAATAATGTTGAGGGTCCAATGTGACCCAGTCCTGCATCAGAACAGTAGAAACACCCTCGACATTGACCCTCCGACTTGGAGTTGACTTCTAATGGGCCACGTTGGACCCTCAACATTACTGAAGGGTGAGACAATGAATCCACAATGGATTAATTGTTAGCGTCCCTCATTCGTAGGGTGGCAACACATCCAAGCCACTTGGTCCAGTGTTCTTTCTGAAGGTGCAGGGAGAAGATCCTCTTTTCCATGAGGTCTTTGTCATTGACTCTGCTGATCCACTCCAGGGTGCAACCAGTATAGACGTTCATCACTTTCTCTGACCTATCATTCCAAAATTCCTAAATGAGCTCCTCCCTTCTTACCCTGCGTCCTGGGCTTCGTGAGCTCTGATGACCGACAGCAGGTTGTTGTTGACCAGGAAGTCGCAGACGGCCGAGTAGCTGCAGAGAAGACACAGGAGGATGGTCTTCAGTCACCAGAGTCTGGAGGTCTGCTTCCTGCTTCCAGGTTGGGGCCAAGGATCCAGGATCCAGGATTGTCTCTCTGCAGATCTGCTACCAGCCGCCGAGGTTTGTTCCCCGTACCTGAAGAAGTAGGAGCAGCCTCGGACCGAGTTGTGGTTGAAGTGCTCGGTGGTCTTCTCGCTGCCGTAGTCCTCGCCCGGGTCGGCCCAGATCAGGTCGCACATGGGCCCGAAGGCCGGCGGCTCCTTGAAGCGGTCTAACTGCGGAGGAGAAGCGGAGGGTTTGGACGGGAGCAGCGGCTCTGGCGTGGTGATGAAGACCACGTGGAGATGAAGCTCCAGCCCTTCTACCTTCCGGATGTCGTCCAGGCAGTTGATCTCGGGCGAGAGGCCGCCGTGCACGCACAGGAACTGCTGGTTGAGCAGCGCGGCCAGAGGCAGGCAGTCGAAGGCCTCCATGCAGGCGTCGTACACCCGCTCAGAGTATTTGATCTTACCTGCCAGCAACACAACAACAACAACAACAACAGAGCAGGCTTAGTTACAGTACATATATAGATATACACATACATATATATACATATATATATATACACATATATATATATATATATATATATATATATATATATATATATATATACATATATATGTGTATACATATACAGTATATATACACACACATATATACATGTGTATATATATGTATATATATATATGTATATATATATATATATATATATATATATATATGTATCATATACATATACATACATATACATATATATATATATATATATACACACATATATATATATACAAAATATATATATATATATATATATATATATACACACACATATATTCATAGTATAGCAGTGTGAAAAATAGTACATAAAATATAGTAAGATATAATGTATACAATATTCTTCAATATATATACATATGTAATAGCACATTTCTTATTGAACTAATATGACTTCAATATTTTTTCTGAACAATAGACAATGACAATTTTTATTTACAATAAACAGATTGGCCAGAGTGTGAGTGAGTGTGTGTGTGTGTGTGTGTGTGTGTGTGTGTGCTCGCTCTCTCTCTCTCTCTCTCTGCACCCACATTCCTGCTTGAAGGTGAAGTACTCTGTGAGGTGCCGGCACTCGTGGTTCCCCCTCAGGAGGAAGAGTGTGGTGGGGTGGTTGATCTTCAGCGACCAGAGGTAGAGAACACACTGGGGGAGGGGGAGAGAGAGAGAGAGAGAGAGAGAGAGAGAGAGAGAGAGAGAGAGGGAGGCTGGGTTGGTCACATGATGCGTCGACAACCACCTGCCCCACCCAACCACAGCCAGACACTCCCAGACCTCGTCCCACCTCCCGCCGGTGCAAGATGACAACCTGTAGCCACTTTTGCAATGGTGACCTCGCGCAGCAGCCAGCAGGGGGCGCTCTGCAGTGTGCAGCTGTGGCTGTAGCAGTCGTAGTAGCATTATCAAGACCACAGCAGCCAGCAGGGGGCGCTCTGCAGTGTGCAGCTGTGGCTGTGGCAGTCGTAGTAGCATTATCAAGACCAGAGCGGGCAGACAGGGGGCGCTCACTCCGCGACGGGCCCCACCTGACTGGGTTCCTCTCATCACCTTCCAGCTACTGACCCTCACCCCACTAAGCTCCCTCTGCTGGCACCCGACTGTCACTACGCGGCTTCAGCCGACAAGGAGCTGATATTTTCCTGCACAGGTGGTTCAAAACAAGTGAAGACCAGGGGAGAATCTTCTCCTGGTGCCATCTCCAGCCAACCAGTGGCTCATGTTTCCTGGAGAAGCACAGAGGAAGCTGGCATGGTGGTGGAGGTGGGGGCGGAGGCTAGAGGTGGAGGGTCGGGGGTGGGGGAGGTGGGGGGTCCGTGTCTGCCAGGGGGAGGAGACAGGAACATGGCTGGAAGTGACAGAGGGCTGAGAGGAGTTTTAATGAGACACTGCTGCTCTCACACACACACACACACACACACACACACACACACACACACACACACACACACACACACACACACACACAGTGGATAAGGAGCTTCAGGGAGGGAGTCGCAGACTCCTCACGGGCCCTAGACAGGAAACAGGAAGTGCACTGCGTCCGTCGGGACGACCGCTGCTTCCACTGGACGAGCGCAGAGGGAAAATAAAAGGGGATTTTTCACAGAGCTGTGCAAACTGAGGGCGTCATTAAAATCCTCAGCGCTCAGTTCTGCTGTCCGGCTGCTTCAGCATTGACGTCAGGTGAAAGGAAACCATCCGAGATGACTGCAGCGCTGCCTCCTAGCTGCCAGGGAGGGTAGAGTAACACTATTATAGACCGATCAGTCAACCAGTTCCAGTAAACCATTTGTATGCCGAGATGGAGCAGTAGGAGGATGAAGAAGATCAGAACTCTCAGAGTCTTCCTCCCCGTTGTGGTGAAACTAGCTGCGTTTCCGTGACCGCTAGAATTGCGCTCAAGCTAAATGTGGCGATATTTTTTCCAAGTCATCAAAGAGGAAAATAGAAGAACCATTCTGGCCAGCAGACAACATGGAAATGCAGATTTATGGCAAAATGTTTTCTTCCTCCGCACACAATCACACTGTACTTTGTTTAGAAATATGGCTTTTATTTTGGGAGAAACTGTCATGGAAACACAGCTAATGAAAACCACAGAAGAAGACGGAGGAGGAGCCGCTTCTGTCAGCGTGGACGCTGGTCAATAAAGAGCAGAGATGAGTGGAGATCAAAGATCTAAAAGCCACCGAGGGCTTTTCTTCTTTTTCCATCGCTGCAGTTACCAACCGTCTCCACTAGGAAGGAAGGCATCTGATTGGACCTGGCATGAACGTGACGTGACAGACGTGACTGCTTGGTCTTGGTCCAATCAAATCCAACCTCCTCCTCCTCCTCCTCCTCCTCCGCCCCCTCCTCCTCCTCCTCTTTCCAAGGTTTGTCCACCACTTCCCCAACATCCGACAATCAGCTTCTGCTCCAGTCCTGCTCACTGAGCAGCCGCGATAAAGAGCTGCCAGTGTGAGCTCAGCTCTGTAAACACACGGCGGCGCCGCACGGATCGATCCCGGCAGCAGCAGCAGCAGCAGCAGCAGCAGCAGCAGCAGCAGCAGCAGCAGCAGCAGCAGCTCTTTGTTGTGGACCAGACACGACCATCAAGCATCATCTCAACCTTTTATCGCTGACATTTCACCTGACTGACTGACTGACTGACTGACTGACTGACTGACTGACTAGACTTCACAGCATCGCAGCAGCCTGGCAGTCAGACTACAACACACACCCACCCACACACACACTCACTTGGAAGAAGGAGGCTCTCCAACTGCAGTTAATTATCATCTCTCTTAGAAGCGGAGGAACAGAGGAGTGGGAGTTCTCGGCTTCACACTGAATCACTGATTATTAGTATGAAAAAAAAAAAAAAACCTTCAACCTGAGACCATTTCATTCTCCCAGCAGCACAGACGACGGGAGGACAACAGGAGGCGACGCGCTCAGAGTGCAAGGAGTCGGCCAAGCGAGAGAAATGATCGGAATGATGATGACGGCAATAATGAGTCCAAATAAACATAGATTCTTCACATCATACTGCATCATGGCCGGCAGATTATTCTGGGAGGTTTGAGGTGGCGAGGCAGCCAAAAAAAACTGAACAGATGCAAATGACTGAAATATTGAATTCAAATGAAAATAAATAAAAAGCCGCCAGCAGCTTATTTATTATTTTACGCTGCTTTATATATATAAACAAAAAAGGCCATATTGAAAATAAATAAACAAGTTTAATCGTCTCCAGTGCAATAAGACAAGTGACCGCTTGTTTGAAGGTGGTGCTGAAATCAGCAGGTTTGGTCTGGAAAAGCATCGTAGCAGGAAGCCCGGGAGAACTGACTCACTGACTCACTGACTCACTGACTCACCTCGATACTGAAGTATCCTCGGTCCACGTAGTCTCCCAGGAAGAGGTAGCGGGTGCTGCTGGGCGACCCGCCCACCTCGAACAGCTTCATGAGGTCGAAGAACTGGCCGTGGACGTCCCCGCACACTGAGGAGCAACAGGTGGAGAGGCCATACATTCATATCACATTGACCTCCAGTCCATACATTCATATCATATTGATATTATATTTCAGAGGCCACTTGAGGTACTGCAGCATAAAACACAGCATTTTTCCCCATAGACCCCAAACAAAAGTAAGCGTTGATTAAACGGCTGTCAGGACTCCTTGGACCAGAGCTGAAGATCCTCACGTAAACATAACACACTTCAACATAACGTCTTCTCAACTCACAGCGCCACACAGGGGGTGGGGCTAAGTCGTCTCTTGGTGCCCCTGGTGTGAACGAACGGAGCCTTGGACTCATCATCGGTGAACGCGTGCAATTTTACGCATCTTCTTCTTCTGCTCTTTAAATCACAGGTGAGCTGATCCAATGGGCGGGGGGGCGGGATTAGGAGGCGTGGTCAGTCACCCCCCTCCAGAGAGCAGCGGCTCCACCAACCACCTTCTGCCGCTCCACCTGCTCCACCAGGTGAAACCGCTGCTGACCTCAGAGCTCTTTGCCTTCTCATCATCATCATCCTCATCATCACCATCATTATCATCATCTTCAACATCATCATCTTTATCTTCTTCATCATCATCATCATCATCTTCTTCATCTTCATCATCATCATCTTCTTCTTCATCTTTATCTTCATCATCACCATCATTATCATCATCTTCAACATCATCATCTTTATCTTCTTCATCATCATCATCATCTTTATCTTCTTCATCATCATCATCATCTTCAACATCATCATCTTTATCTTCTTCATCATCATCATCATCTTCAACATCATCATCTTTATCTTCATCATCATCATCATTATCTTGATCTTCTTCATCATCATCATCATCCTCATCATCACCATCATCATCTTTATCTTCTTCATCATCATCATCATCTTCAACATCATCATCTTCATCATCATCATCATCCTCATCTTCTTCTTCATCATCTTCATCATCATCATCATCCTCATCTTCTTCTTCATCATCATCATCATCTTCATCTTCATCATCTTCTTCATCTTTATCTTCTTCATCACCATCATCTTCATTTTCTTCATCATCATCATCTTCATCTTCATCATCATCATCATCTTCATCATCATCATCATCATCATCATCTTCATCTTCATCATCATCATCATCTTCATCATCATCATCATCATCATCATCTTCTTCTTCTTCTTCATCATCATCATCATCATCATCATCATCTTCTTCTTCTTCTTCTTCATCATCATCATCATCTTTATCTTCTTCATCATCATCATCATCTTTATCTTCTTCATCATCATCATCATCATCATCATCTTCATCTTCATGGCGTGCGGCGCTAGGAGCTCCACTCGCTCCCTCAGCAGCATCTTCAGCAGGTCCTGGTCTTGTGTTGGAGCGCCGCTCCTCCCACGCACACTTTATCACACTTCATTTGACAACTACAACCACGGCTGGTGCGTGTTTCCATGGAGAGCCGTGAGCTCCCTGCCTCACACACACACACACACACACACACACACACACACACACACACACACTCTCTACCTGTGATGGGAGCCTCCACCTCCAGCATGCACTTCTCCTGCCGCAGGATGTTGGCCCCGTCGTTGACGATCTTGAGCGCCACCTCCTCCTCCACCCGGCCCTCCTTCACCAGGTGGGTGCGCAGCAGCTCGGGGTTGGGCTTCCCGTCCTCGTACAGCTCCTTCACGGTCAGCTTGTGCTGGGGAGGGTACGGCACCGCTGCGGAGGAACGGGCAGGAGGACGGGGTTAGGGTTCCTCTGCAGCAGGTTGGAGGATCTCAGTTTGGACGCAAAATAAAAACCAGAGCAAGAAAAACACTGAGGTTCACCTTCAAACTGAAGCAGTTGACAGGATTAAATGACTGCAAAGAACAACAACGACCTGCAGAGACCTTTCTGGGTACAGGTGACGCAGTGGAGGTGGTGCAATGGTGCTGGAGGAGGTGCAGGCGGAGGTGGAGGCGGAGATGAGGTGATGGTGCAGGAGGAGGTGCAGGCGGAGGTGGTGTGGGGTGCAGGAGGAGATGCAGGTGCATAAGGAGGTGCAGGTGGAGACGAAGGTGATGGTGCAGGAGGAGGTGGAGATGAGGTGATGTGCTGGAGGAGGTGCAGGTGGAGGTGGAGATGAGGTGAGATGTAGGTGGAGGTGGAGGTAGAGATGTTGTGATGGGGTGTGCTGGAGGAGGTGGAGATGAGGTGAGATGTAGGTGGAGGTGGAGGTGGAGGTGGAGATGAGGTGATCTGCTGGAGGAGGTGCAGGTAGAGACAAGGTGATGGTGCAGGTGGAGGTGGAGATGAGGTGATGTGCTGGAGCAGGTGCAGGTGGAGGTGGAGATGGTGTGATGGGGTGTGCTGGAGGAGGTGCAGGTAGAGACGAAGGTGATGGTGCAGGAGGAGGTGGAGATGCGGTGATGTGCTGGAGGAGGAGCAGGAGGAGGTGGAGATGAGGTGAGATGTAGGTGGAGGTGGAGGTAGAGATGTTGTGATGGGGTGTGCTGGAGGAGGTGCAGGTGGAGACGAAGGTGATGGTGCAGGAGGAGGTGGAGATGCGGTGACGTGCTACAGGAGGTGGAGGTGGAGATGGTGTGGGGTGCAGGAGGAGATGCAGGTGCATAAGGAGGTGCAGGTGGGGGTGGAGGTGATGAGGAGGCGCAGATGGAGTGATGTGCAGGAGGGGATGAAGACGGGATGGTGGTGGAGGGGGTGCAGGAGAAGTGGAGGCCTCCACCCACGCGGAGGCAGCAGCAGCAGCAGCAGCAGCAGCAGCAGCAGCTGACGGGCTGCCAACCTCCTCCGCAGCATTTGAGCGTAATGACAAAAGGTCGGTGCAGCGAGAGCAAGGCGTGCAGACAGTCGGCTGATCGCTCAGGAGGAGGAGGAGGAGGAGGAGGAGGAGGAGGAGGAGGAGGAGGAGGAGGAGGACAGAAGAACCTTTAGAGCAAATGAAGTGAAGAGGCAGCGGTTCAGACCAG
The DNA here is from genome assembly GCA_009823395.1 of Thamnaconus septentrionalis. Taxonomy (NCBI): domain Eukaryota; kingdom Metazoa; phylum Chordata; class Actinopteri; order Tetraodontiformes; family Monacanthidae; genus Thamnaconus; species Thamnaconus septentrionalis. The sequence goes on along the minus strand of CM020507.1, from coordinate 664,696 downwards.
AGTGGCAGAGATGGAGGATTAATGCAGCGTCAAGTACCGCCCGCTCTCCAAGCGTCACCTCACGTCCCGCTACTGAGGTCAAAGGTCACCTCCTCCTCGCCTCCTTCCGATCGTTTGTCTTCTGTTACGGCCGTCAGTCAGTCCAGCGGCTTCACATTTAGCCCTGTGTTTACAGCCCGCGACTGATCAGCTGATTCCAACAAGGTCGACACAACCGCTGCTGCTGCTAAACTGAAGACGAGAGGCTGAGCACCGATTGGTGCTCAAGCTGCACGGGAAATCATGTGGTTGCATCAGTCATTGAGTTCAGGGGTTGAAGTTTATACTTCCTCCTACCCCTTTCATGTATATTTCACTGGTGTTTGTTTACTAATCCTATTTTTTTTTTCCTATTTATTTATTTTTTATTTTTCTTTCGTATGTTTTGGTTTTTGTATCCCTTTCATTTTCTCATTTTCTTTCATGTTCGAAATAAACAAATAAAATAAAATAAAATGTACTGGACAGTAAAATGTGTGCGTACGGAAGCCTGCGAGGGCCACAGGCAGAGAGATGGAGGAGGACGGCGTGACGACAATCCAAGTTTACGAACGGATCCAGAAATCAGAGGAGAGAAGAATCGCAATTCTCACACGAATCGATTTTGCTGCTGCTTACGGTCCAGCAGGGGGAGCTCGTGCGACCAGTTTGTGGATGTTTGACTGCCTGCGAATCAGAGGCACCGCCATCAGGTCATCTGATCAACATCTGTCATAATTACCTGCAGGAGCCCCAAGGAAATGGAAGCGTAACAAGCAGCAGAGGGAGGGGGGGAAGGATGGAGGGAGGGAGGGAGGGAGGGAGGGAGGGAGGGAGAGAAGGATGGAGGGAGCCAGTGGTGGTGGCGCTCGGGCCCACACAGGGTCGATCAAAGTGCAACAGGAAGCAGAAGAAGATGGAGAAAGAAAAAAACCAGGCGCTAATGACTTGTGGCATGGGGCAGGTCTCTGGAGGACGCTCTGAAGCACATGGAGCAGTGCTGGATGTGCTGAGGCCAGTGTTAGTAGTCCAGACCAGACCGCACCAGCAGAGACCAAGACCTCATCAAGAGCAGAGAGTCTGGAGTCTGGAGACCAGAATCAAGACTGAAGAACAGCAAAACAGGAAAATGACCAGAGTCTCTTTTCAATCCCAGTGGAGCAGCAGCGTCTCCTTCCAGCCAGGTGTCTTTGAATTTCCTTCAACATTTGGCTGCTTTGCCAACTACTTTCAACCATTGTCAAAAATCAACCTTGCTTCATCAAACTGGAAAATAACTGAACCAGGACTGAGGGGCCAGGGCGTCACTCTGGGTGTCACCACCAGGGCGTAAAACGGCAGCGGCTGGATTCTTTTCCGTTATTATCGTGTTATTACAACGTTGGCTGAGTCTCCGCTGGTCTGGACCAAAAATCCCCAGTCCGTCCCAGTCCCAGACCCAGACCAGACCCAGTAGAAACGCCTCTGAGACCGAGACCCTTGAAAAGTGGTCTGGAGACCAGGACCAAGCTCCAGGACTACACCACTAGCTGGGACTACATCCTGGTGGAGGGTGGAGGGCAACTGGCTGGCTGGCTGGCTGGCTGGCTGGCTGGCTGGGCGGGACCAAGGCCCTGAGTGGGCGGGGCCAGGGCCCTGGTCAGCGTGGTATAAATAAAGACTAAGTGCTTGTGAGGTTGTGAGGCGGCCGGCAGTAAGCCGAGGGAGCAGCCTTAAGACCAGATTAGCCAAAGCCTCTATTAGCCGCCAGATCCCAGGTCCTGTTTACCTGCAGCGGTCACAGGCCACGCCCCCACACAGATAACCACACCGCCACACACCGCCACCACTTTCAGCCTGAACAAACAAGAGTAGCAGCTGCCAATGAGCCGTCCCGGTTCAGCGGCGATTAGAGGAAGACAACACACACACACACACACACACACACACACACACACACACACACACACACACACACACACACACACACACACACACACACACACACACACACACACACACACACACGGAAGCTGGCTGCTCACCGACACACAGCCACAAGGAAGACAGGAATGATAGATAGATAGATCAATAGATAGACAGATCAATAGATAGATAGATCAATAGATAGATAGATCAATAGATAGACAGATCAATAGATAGACAGATCAATAGATAGATAGATGGCAGAATGTATAGTTTTATATAAATAATGATGCCACAGGCATCGCCGTCTTGTCTTATTAAAGAGCGCCTGCTCTAATTAGCATTAATGTTTAATGAACTCTCCAAACACACACACACACACACACACACCGCCTGACACGACAACAAACGGCAGTGACAAGGAGGCTGCAGTGAGGCAGTCCCGCCTACAGATGCACTGTATGATGCCAGGAGACGTCCACTTGAGAAAAGCTCCAATTACCCCTGAATGCATCGCTACTGGCTTTGACTCTGTTGCCACTGTGTGTCAAACAGTCATCTGGTTCCGGATCTTCTCGTCTCTTCTCATCCGGAACATGTCGAGTGTCAAAGAGCTGCAAAAAAAAAAAAAAAACACACAACGACCACTGCAGCCCAGAACCTTCACAAACACACACCTCCGCTTTGTTGGGTTCAACGGCCGCTGAGCTACAAACAGTTGAGGTGGAAGGAAGGAAGGAAGACACACGTGGACCTAGCGACCATCCACCAGGTGAGATGATGGAGCTCCACCGCCTCCACCCTCCAACCTCCTCCAGCATCAGGGGGGCGCCAGAACAAACCCCACCGTGGACTTACACAAGAGGCGCGGCAGCTGCAGGCCGCCGTCATTCAGCCGGAGAATAAATACAGCAGCAGCAATTTGCACCATTTACATTCCCACTGATTGTGTTTCACAGCAACACACACACACACACACACACACACACAGACAGAGCTCCCCCTGGTAAGCCCCCTCCAGGGTCAGAGGAGCCTGCAGGATGGAGGAGCTCTTCCTGGAGGGTAACCTGAGCAGAACCCTGCAGCCTCACGCATCCCGGACCAGCTCCCTCATCTAAAGGTCAAAGGTTGATCTGCGGGGGAGCCTGTGGAGCCTCTCACCTGTCTGACAGGGTGCAACCATAACATCTGATGTCTGGTCTCACCTCATGGACGTCCCACAGATTCAGACAAGGGACAAAAAGTCAGTCAACATGATTTATGATCGTCCATAAACAACTTTGAGGCTGTTCCATCAGACACCCTCCTCCTCCCCCCCCTGCTGCTGCTGCTGCTGCTGCTGACAGGCAGGGGAAGCTCCTCCTAGGAGCTACAGGTGTTACTGTGTGACTCACCTTTCACCAGCCGCTCCGTCGTGGACTGTTTCTCCTGCTTGTCTTTATCCTTCCCCGACATCTTGGTCTGGTCTCGGGGTTCTAATTGTCAGATCTTCGAAACAAACCCTGGTCCTCCTGCTCCTCCTCCTCCTCCTGCTCCTGCTCCTGCTCCGGCGGAGCAGCTAGTAGCCCAGCAGGGCGGCTCTCACCTCCGCTTTTCTCCCCTTCTCTTCTCCGGGAGTTAAATTCAGCGTCTGCCCTCCTCCTGTCACCGTCAGTCCGGGTAGAAAGTGAGCCCAACACCGGAGCTCCTGCCGCTCCTCCGACAGGGGCTAATCAGCTAGCCTAGCTCGCTTCGACATTCTTCTTCTTCTTTTCCTTCTTCTTCCCCGAGTTGGCAAATATATATGTATGTCTATTAAGTGTTTATGTTGACAGAATATCTGGAGCGGGTGATAAATATTCTAGTATATATTACACGAGTCGACAGTTGTTGCCGTTTCCGAACAGCGACAGGGAGAAAATACCTGGCTGTTGCCCGGAGGGAGCCTTGTGTTAGCGGCTAATCCGATTTAGTGACTCTTTTCCAGCTAGTTAGCCGGCTAACATCTTCACGTATCCGCAAGTCGGCGGCGGACAGGCGGGGAGGGCGGCAGCGGCGGACCGCCGGCTCATCTTCCGCGCGGCGGACCGGCCACTCGGAACGGGAGGAGGGGGCAGAAGTCAGCGGCGGCAACGGCAGCGGCGGCAGCGGCAGCGGTTGTCCGTCCGCTCGGTTGTCCCGACCGGGAAGAGACCGTGAAGTGAAGGAAGCTCCCGGCGTCTTGGCGGAGCGTCTGTCTCCCCTTCTGGGATTAGAGCCTAATCTGAGCGGCTGAGTGAGTGAGTGAGTGAGGAGGAGCGGGCGGCGCTGGAGTTCCTACAACATGGTGGAGGAGCTGACGTGACTATGGAAACGTGTCACGTGGTCTCGCTCGGAGTTTTTCTTTTCTTTTTTCTTTTTTTCCTTCTGTTTTTAATTAAATGCACGGCCGAAAAAAACGGCAGACGTCATTTTTCTCACTTTCGCGTACAAACAGTTATTTACGTACCAAAGTACGGAAGAAAATTAGGGCTACAAGAAGAGAAAATAAAAATATTAAGAATTTTTTTTTTCAAGTTTCCATTTTTGAGAATAATGTTGAAATTTCGTGAATGAAATTGAAATTTCAAAGATAGTTGAAATTCAAGTCGAAGTTTTGAGATTCAAGTTGAAAGTTTTGTGATTAAAGTGGACATTTCGAGAGTAAGGTCAAATTTTTGAGATTAAAGTTGAACTTTCGTGAGTAAAGTTGACATTTCGAGAATAAAGTGGAAATTTCAAGAACAAATTTGAAAATTTGTTAATGAAATTGTGAAATTTTGAGAGTAATGTCGAAATTTTGACTGAGTAAAATCGAAATTTCAACGTAAATAAAGTTGAAATTGCAAAATTAAAGTGGAAATGTCGAGAATAAAGTCAAAAGGCTTGCTGGACAAGCTTAGTGGAGGAAGTTTCTTGCTTACTTACTTACTTAAAACTCAAAATGAAAACTTATAAACTTATAATAAAAATCTCCTTCCTGCCTTAATCCTCTTTCGTATTATTCACATTCCAAAAATTAAATAAATGCAAATAAAAGCTATCCACATACAAAAAAATGAAGAAATAAATAAGTTATCCACATTCCATACAATGTTTGTTTGTTTTTCTTTTAAAAACAAACAAACATTTTCAGTCCGCAGCAGATTTATCACCCTAACAATAATTAATTAATGGTCTTTTGAATTAATGAAATATATACATTGTTTGTAGACCTACTGATGGAGCAGGTGCAAATTAAACTGCATCACCACAAAAAGCATTTTTTCAGCCGCCAGAGTGAGATTAAATAAAATATAGTCACAGTAAATATAAGCATTTCCATTAATGAGCTTCAGCTGTTTACACAATGATAGTGGAAAAAAAATTAAAACGTGACAGTAAATCGGAAAACGCTGACTATATCTTCCTTGCGCTACCGTTGTTGTTCTTATTAGTATTATTACATATAAATCACCATGTCTTATCACGGGGGAGGGGTTGTTCTGTCAGATTGTACACAAATGCTTCAAGATTTTTCAAATTAAAATATTGATGATTTGGTCTTTTATTTCTTTTTTCCCAGCACATTTGTCTAATTGTACGAGGCTACAGCAACAGCGTACCAACTCAAAATTTTGCCGTTTAAGGAGAAAAAAAAAAAAAAACATTTCCTAAGGACAAAACACAGCCACTGAGTGAAACCGGTACAAAAATGTAAGATTTATTGAACTGGAAAATAGCATTAAAGTCCACGGAAAACATTCGTTAATGAGTACATAGCTACAACATCACACTGAAGAATGTCACCAGTCACATAGAAAAAACACCATGGAAACAGAGTCGGGGGAGGGGAGCGGGGGGCTCACAACTAAGCAGGAGGCTCGGTGGCTACAAAAATAAAATAAAAAAAATATTGAAAGCGCACTCTGGAGAGTGAACAGAGAGCGAAGGCCATGCACCGACAGTTAGACGCTGGGTTAGTCGCTAGAAACCCTCCTAAAAAAAAAAAAAGCCCCGCCGGCGCTTCGCTCCCGTCCGTCCAGCAGGGCGCGCCGCTGATCTCAGAGATTACGCAGCTCCGTCAGAGCCCCGTCGTCTCACAACACGGCACGACGACACATGCAAAAAGGAACGCACAAAAGCAAACACACCCGGACAAACTGCACACAGCAGAGACGGACGAGGAGGGGGAGGAGTCCCATCTCCAGCCTGCAGCTTCCTGTTGCTCCCCACTTCCACTTCCTGTTGGAGTGAGCAGCAGGGAGGAGGAGGAGGAGGAGTGGTCTGGTAGGAGGAGGAGGAGGAGTCAGCAGGACGTGGTCAACGTCAGCGTGTTGTAGGCACTCGCGGCTCTTCGTCATCAGTGCACAGCGACAGCAGCCCCCGGAGGGAGGAGACGCACCAAGAAGAAAACAAAATAAAATAAAATCCCCAATGCACCAGCAAGTGTCCTCCTCCAGCCCAGCCTGGACATAGAAATAAAACAGCCCCAGCGCACCAGCAGGTGTCCCCCTGGAGCCCAGCCTCCAGAGGAGGAGGAGCAGATATGTCTGGAGTGACGCGAGAGGAAATGAACCTGAGCCACGCCGAGAAGAGAGAGAGAGAGAGAGAGAGAGAGAGAGAGAGAGAGAGAGAGAGAGAGAGAGAGAGAGAGAGAGAGAGAGAGAGAGAGAGAGAGAGAGAGAGAGACGAGTCTTTGGTTGGCCAGCCTGAGCAGATCAGTCATGTGACCTCTCGGCCGGTCCAGCCTGGCTGGCTGGCTGGAGGCGGGGCAGGGGGGCAGGGGGGCAGGGGGGCAGGGGGAGCGGGGAGGGGAGGGGGTGGAGTGTTGCATGACAACAGCAGACTGGGGACCGACACCTTGTGGCTGAAACGCTATCAGTCCCGACCGCACGACAGCCGGCCACGCCCACATCCTGAGCAGGACCGATCCGTCCGTCTGTCTGCCTGTCTGTCTGTCTGTCTGTCTGTCTGGCCAGTATGAATGAAACTCTGTTAGTAGGATAAAACGTACAGAAGGTTTGGATTTTTCCAAAGTACCTTGTAAATAAGAGGACAGAAAAACAACAAGAGGCTGAATCACAGCGCAGACACACACACACACACACACACACACACACACAACTTCTCCTGAGTGTGTGTGTGTGTGAGAGAGAGATTGTATAGAAAGTCCACAGTAGCTCAGGGTCTCTTATGTTGCATAAACCTTAAACAGGAGGTTGGTTTTTTTTTTTTTTTTAAATCGATGGCAGGGGCCAATCAAAGCCTTCTATTTTTTCCAAAGTGGCTGCTGATTGGCCGAGAGAGCTGAGGTCACGGCCGGGAGAAAAAGTGCTGCTGGAGGAGGAGCAGGAGGAGCAGGAGGAGCAGGAGGAGGAGTCGCGCTCTTCCAGGGGGGTTGGGCCTCGGCCAGCCAGCCAGCGTAGCTCCGCCTTCTTTTTGATGCTCCTCTGGCGGGGGAGGGGCCGTTCCAGGAGGGAGGAGGAGTCGGAGAAAGTGCTGTGGGAGGAGCTCCGGCCGTCCTCTACTGCATGATGAAGCCGGGCTGCGGGGTGAGGCGCTGGGGGGCGGGCCTCTGCGGCAGGGCGGGGGTACTGGGACAGGTAGGGAGGGGTAGCCGAGGCGGGACGCTGGGGAAGGGCTGGCCCGTCCGCGGCGGGATGGGCGGGTACGGCGAGTAGAAGGCGGCCGGGGGCGGGGCGGCGCTGGGAGGCGGGGTCACGGTGGGAGCAGGCTGCGAGGGCGGCGCCGGGGGTTTCCTCCTGGCCTGGGCCACGGGGGAGGGGGAGGAGGCGGAGTCGGAGGAGGGCGGGGCCCTGGACGCCAGCGCCACCAGGTCCTGGGAGCAGGAGGAGGAGACGGAGGCCTGGGGCAGCCGCTGGCCCTGCAGCACCATCTCCTGCAGCTTCTCGATCTTCACCCGCCGCAGGTGGGCCAGCTTGCGGTCGCTCTGGTACGAGTCCACGAAGGAGTCCAGGGTCACCTCGCCGTCCAGGAAGGAGTCGGCCATGTTCTGCGCAGGAGGACCACACGCACGTCACTCACAAATTAGTGCTGCAACCGAGCGTTAGTTTTGTTTGTCGACTCATCGACGGATCATTTTTTATATTGGTCTTTAGTTTCACCACCTAGTCTGGACTCAACCTCACTGGCTTCAATCTTCACACCTGTGTTATACTGTGGAACTCTGACAGCAGACCGTTTACACAAACGCATCACAATAATGACACACAAAGGATTCATCTGTGACACAGTTGAAATATCACGGTGTATTAACTCAGGGTTTGAAGGTTAAACTCCTCCAGCAGGCTTCTTACAGCTTCCATGTGGAACCAACATGGCCTCAATAACACAGCTGCAGTTCAGTATCAACGCTGGGACTGACAGGGGCTGTAACTCACTGACTAGCTCAGTGAACTAGCGCTGGCTAAGCTAGCTCCTCCCGTCATCTGCCGACAGGCCAACAGACGCATGCAAGTACTGGCATGATGATTGGCTGATGACTGACTGACCAATGAGCGCGTGACCGTTGACACTTTGACTGTTTCCTCCATAATTCCGTGTGTGCTTTGATGCCTTCAGTGAGAAACTGCAACGTCAATATTCATGAGAATGAAAGAGAAGATGTTAAATTCATAGGGTGAGTCCAACTGGGTCAATTGGGTCAATTTTAACAGAATATTTTCAGCTTCCTTCTGGAATATATAATTTATTTATTTAATTTTTATACTAATCGTGGGGGAAATCTCTCTCTCTCTCTCTCTCTCTCTCTCTCTCTCTCTCTCTCTCTCTCTCTCTCTCTCTCTCTCTCTCTCTCTCTCTCTCTCTCTCTCTCTCTCTCTCTCCCTCTCTCTCTCTCTCTCTCTCTCTAATATTTTGGTTAATTAAAGCGTGTGGAGGCACTTGGGAGAGACGCACAACCACAACTCAAGCGCCGACATTCAAACACTCTGCTCAGGACTCTGACGTCCAGCTGATGCTTGGCGTCGCGGGACGTCAGGCTGTCAGAAGTCTGCAGCCTCTGAGCCTCGTGGTCGTGCTTTCAGCACCGACTAGAACCTGAGACTGCTGAGGCGGATAAGCAGAAGACGCAGGGGTCACAGAGTCCAAGTTCCAACAGAAGAGGCTGGAGCGGAGCATTGCAATACCCAGTGTGACCACCGAGTGTCACTGGTGGCCTGGCAGACTCAGGGGCGGAGTGAAACAATCAGCACAGTGCTGAGCGGACAAAGGTGAACAACGACAGCAACAACAGCCAGGGTGCCGACAGGTGGGCGTGGCCTTGCGGAAGGTGGAGGAGCACCTGCCAGCAGGGGGCGCTGACAACACTGACCTCTGTCTCCTCCTCTATCTTGGCTCCCTCAGCCTGCAGCAGCGCCAGCAGGGTGTCCAGCGACGTGTTTCCTGATTTATGGTCTGCGGACACACAAAAGAAGAAGGAAAATGAAAAACTCACATTAAAGCACCACTGACTGTGTTTCCATCACTCCCAGAATTGTGCAAAACCTAAATATGGCAATAAAACCTGGTGGTGGAAAAAACCTCTGCAATATGACAGGAAGGTTTTGACTCTCATCAGGTGGTTTTTCACACGGATCCATGTAGAGGAATACAGAGGTAAATGCCGCATTATGATTGGACGGCGGAGGAGACGGAGTATTTTTTACAAGTCATCAAAGAGAAAAATAAAACAACCATTCTGGACGGCAAACACGCAAACAAACAAAAGCAAACGTAACTCTTGTTAAATCTCGCAGGACAAAATTTCAAAAATATCGCTTTTATTTTGCCAAAAAAAACTGTCATGGAAACGTAGCTGACACCTCATTTTTTTTTTTTTTATTTTGTTAAATGATTTCATCAGTTTGTGTATCTTGGAGGCGCTGCCACTCACTGCTAGCAGCACCCAGCAGTCATCTAGACCGGGAATAAAAAACAGCTGCTGTGACTTATGACAGATGTGGCCGAGGAATCCCAGACAGCTGCCAGCAGCGGCTGCGGCTGCGGTGCGTTCACTGACATCTCGCCAGTGCGAGCGTCCCTCTGTCTGAGCAGACTCCGCCCACGTGACACTGGAGATAAGACTTTATTATGAATAAAAAATTTAAAAAGACCCGGGTTGATTGGATGAAGTGGATTTGAGCGGTGCTCTGTGGAGAGGTTCACGTCACTCAGCCAGCTTCCTGCTGACGCTTTGACTGCAGCTGCTGAACAGGAAGTGGGACCGAATAAGACTCGCTGCCATTGGACAGAGGAGAAGAATCTGCTCAGTGTGACGTCAGCGACTCACCTGTGAAACACAAACAACTGGCAACCTGTTTGGCAACAGACCGTCTCCGCAGCGTGTGTGTGAGTGTGTGTGTGTGTGTGTGTACGCTGATGTTCCATGTGGGTCAGACGGCTCGTCTCTCTTAGCTCTGAGCATCACTGTCCTCCCCCAGCTGCTCTGCAAATCCATAACTAGGGCAGGAGTGTGTGTGTGTGTGTGTGTGTGTGTGTGTGAGTGTGTGTGTGTGTCCCTGACTAACCCACATCCAAGTGAAGCTCGTCCGGCAGGCACAACAGAGGCTCCACCACTGACTGCCGTCGTCACCGCCGCCGCCGCCGCCGCCGAGGCAAAATTCACTCAGTTAAATTTCTCTTTCTGGGAGATCGGTCACATGACCCACTTCCAGGAAGCAGAACCCAGCGACGACTGAATGACAGACAGACAGACAGACAGCTCGGGTCTGATATATATATTGAACACTGAGCTGGCTGGCCGCCGCCACAAAAGCATCCGCAGCTGCTCCTCAAAACCCCGGAAGATCACAACCAAGCACGAGCTGTGACTGCTCAGTCTGGTCAGAGGAACCAACAGGAGCCGACTGGAGGCTGCTCCTGAATCTGATTGGCTGATTGATTTGAGGACGGATGGAGCTTAAACGCTTCACACGCTGCCTCTGCGTGTGGTTTAGCGCTTCGCCAATTTGACTGACTGATTGATTGACTGATTGATTGATTGACGAACCCCGCAGATGATTTAGGAAATAAATGTTCCGTCTTGGTGAGCTGCTCAGACTGTGTGTGTGTGTGTGTGTGTGTGTGTGTGTGTGTGTGTGTGTGTGTGTGTGTGTGTGTGTGTCCGCTCAGTCCGCCCATGAAGCAGAATATTTGACACATTCGAAGCCTCTGAGATCTCTGGCAGCCTCTCAGACGCGGAGCTCCGAGCTGAGGCCTATTCCTGAGAGCTGCACAACAGCTGACGCGGCAACAAGGTCGCGAGGTCGCGAGGACCGGCCCTGTCCTGAGGCACAGTGCCCCCCGCTGGAAAGCAAGGGCCATGGTCACCGACTGGGAAGCCAGAACCGGTCAGACTGGTCTCAGGCTGCTGCTGCTGCTGCTGCTGCTCAGCAACAATGTCAACACACACACACACACACACACACACAAGAGAGGTTCCCTGTCCTGCTGCAATCTATTTATTCAGGAGACCCACTCGACATAGTGGCCAAACTGGGGAACTACATCATCGGCTGACAACACGCTGAAAAAAGCCGCTTTATAATCAGAGTATTAAAAAAAAAAGATGTCTTTACTTGACTTGTTGTTTCTGAATGCACGTGGTCAGCCTAAAATGATTTCCCACTGAAATGACTCTTTATTAGAGCCCATGTTCCAATCATCTTTGCAGGAGTTTCTTCTTCCCAGGACCAAAACAGAGACAAGCGGCTGCTTTCAGACTCCAGTTGGTGTTTTTGATTGGTCTTAATTGGATGCCTGATGCTGCAGGGAGCGCTCCAAACTTGTGATTCTGAGCTGATAACTCCAAAACTAGATGGGATGACTTTCGCAGACGACGCACGCAGACCGCAGCGCCGGTGCGCAGGGTGTCAGAGGCGGGAGGCACCTACCGAGGGTGGACTTGCGCAGCTGGAAGGACTCGAAGCTCTCCTGCAGACTGCGGTAGCGGCGGGTGAGCTGCTCCTTCTGGCGCTCCAGCTGAGGCTGCAGCTCCAGGTTCTGCTCGGCCAGCGTCCGGTTGCTGACCAGCGTTCTCTCCTTGCTCTGCTGGACCTCCTGCATCTGCAGAGACAAGCAGACCCAGCCAGGCAGCCAGCCAGGCGGTCAGTCAGTCAGTCAGTCAACTAGTCAGTCAGACTCTCCACATGGAACTGAAAACCAAGTCATTCATAACAATAATAATTATTATAATAATAATAATGGATTGGATTCACTTTACATTGGATCCATTATTCATCCACACTGACGGTGGTGGAGCTCCATGTGAAGCCACAGCTGCCCTGGGCCAGACTGACGGAAGTGTGGCAGCCAATCAAACGGCCCCTCCGACCACCAGCCAACATCCACTCACATTCATGAGAGGCAATGTGGTTCGGTGTCGTGCCCAAACACACAACGACAGACTTCCGGTCATTGGACAACCCGCTCCAGCTCCTGAGCTGCCGTCAGCACAGCACAGCAACCGGCCAGTTCCCAGGACCTCAGGAGGCAAAACTCAACCCTGAACATTCATCAAACAGGTCCTCGACGCGGAAGGCGGAGCTTCGTGGTGTCTCGGTGTTGACTCGGGGAGCACATGATCCTTGTGAAGTCAGCGTTACATCATGCAAACAGGATCTTCACTGCTCCTTTTCCTAAATGTACACTGAACAAGTTCCCAGAAGGCATCTGGCAGCAGCAGCAGCAGCAGCAGCAGCAGCAGCAGCAGCAGAGGAACCAGGAAGCAGTCGACGATCACAGATCCTTCCTGCTGGATTGACGAGACGACGATGCGGCCGACAACCACCAAGGCCGCATTCCATTCAGCTCCTTTTATTGCGTAACCGTGACTCACTCGTCTTTTTCCGCAACACCTGGTTGGTGTTGTTGCCCTGTTGTGACGTCACTGGCTGACACCGGCCACAGTAGCAACCACGAGCTGCCAGGTCAGGTGGAGGTGACACCGTCCCGTCGCTGGTGGCTCGAGGAGTTTCTCATGGAGCAGCTTCCCCACGAGTTTCTCAAACATCTGGCCAATCGCTGGGCTCCTCACTGAGCTTCTCCGCCACGTCAGTCACCAAACGACAAATTTCCTTTTGCAATTTTTCAAACTTCAAACCCTGTCAACTAGGAGCACTTTGTGTAAAAGTCTGATGAAGTTTTGAGCTTTTAAAGGAAGGATGTCACTCCAAACTTCACATTTAACTGTGGTTTGTCTTGCAAAGTGAGAAAGAACGCCGTCGCCTGAGGCCCAAACATCCTGCAGCCCTACTCAGCTGAGGGACCTTCTACACTCTGGTCCATGTCTTCACTTGAGTCGCACTCTCCCATCAGTCTCCATTAACCCGTCGCACCCTCACTGTAAACAAGCCCCTCCCTCCCAGTAACCCGTGGGAAAACCAAACCATGGAGACAATCACTGGGGGTGTGGACCAACGAAAGTCTCTCTCTCTCTCTCTCTCTCTCTCTCTCTCTCTCTCTCTCTCTCTCTCTCTCTCTCTCTCTCTCTCTCTCTCTCTCTCTGGGAATTCTGAGCCTTATCAGGTGCTTATTGCGCGAGGGCCTTGAGAAGAGAAGAGGGGGAGGGGCCAGACAGGCTCCGTGGTACCCGGATGTCCATGGTCCAGTAGACCGGGTCGGACCCGGTCTGAGTTCGGGTCGCCCACTTCCACCAACAGGCCTCGTGGTGCAGCGGCGCAGATTGAACACAGTCATTCAGCGCGTCCGTGCCCAGTAGCGCGGGACGACCTCTGACGTCATCGCCGAGCCGGGTCAATGGTGAATCATTGACTTGAGACGAGTTGGGTTGCGTTTTCCCGAGAAGCGCTCGTCCACCAGAGTTATACATGTTGGTTTTTATTATTTCTTTAAAAGGAGTTCATAAAAAAAAAAAGTCGAGAGAATCGTTCACGGCGTTTCTCCCAAGTCAACCCGGGTATGACTCATCACGTCAGTGTCCGACAGACTCGCGAGACTCCTTCATTACGGCAGAGCCACTGTCTTCACGGCTCGCGACGCCTTGGAACAAACCTACAGAGTTCAACGTTTAACTGGCTGACACCGGATCGCGACGGACGTGTCAAACACTCGGCTTTCCGCTGGAACATGAATATATACATACATATATCTACTCACCACGAGCCCAGTCAAAGCACCGAGGGGATGTTGGCAACAACAACAAAAAAAAAAAAAAAGAGCACAACAATGGTGTCGAGTGGGGCGAAAACAACAGAGGGGAAGGCAGCTAGCAGTTAGCCTAGCCTCCGACTAGCTCAGCCTTACCTCGTCCATCTCGTTCACCATCTTGGTGAGTTTGTCGTCGTCCTCCAGGATCTCGTTGAGCTGAGTCATCGTGTAGGCGCCGAATATGTTGTTAAAGTTGGACATTTTGCCTCTCGGGGTCCGTGTGTGTGTGTTTGTGTGTGTCAGCGCCCGTGTGTGTGTGTGTGTGTGTCGTCCGCTCTCCGTTCGGAGTGTGTGACAGCTGAGCGAGCTGCACTAACAGGAAGTAGTCCGGCGCTGCCTTCACGGCCCGTCCGGAAATAGCGGCTTAACTTAACCATTTTTAATCAACGAGCATGTTTGTTTGTTTGTTTGATTTTTTTTTTTTTTTTATTTTTTAGCAAATTATATATACCTTGGGGTAGTTTATACTTCTTCCTACCCCTTTTCGAACATGAGCAATATTATTGTCTTGTATATTATTTTTTTTGTGTGTGTGTTTTGGTTTTGTTTCCTTTTTATTCTCCTTCTTTCTTTACATGTTCGAAAGAAATCAATCCATCAAATCAAGCCAGTAAAGGACGTAACAGTCGAAAGAGAGTCTTTACAAGTAAAATCATATTTAATTAAAGACATATTGCACAGATCAGAACATTGCGAGTCACATTCTTGTCTAGAAATATAATTTTCTTATTGACGTATTGGATTAGAAAAAAACAAAATGCAACATGGTCTTTTTCAACACGCACACACACACACACACAGACATTTATGATGCCACGAGTCATTAATGGAGCGCTGATATGGAGTTAGCATGATTGTTTACAGTCATGACACAATCATTCATCCAATAGAGCGCTGCCGGTGCCAGTCTTTGATTGGCTCTCACAGGAGAGATATAATTGTCTCTAGTATTCATTCTTATTCTGCGTGTAAGCAGCCGTTGAAGGAAAACATCTTCCCACACATTCATGAGGAAACTCAGGATGGAGTGAACTCAGGATGGAGTGAACTCAGGATGGAGTGAACTCAGGATGGAGTGAACTCAGGATGGAGTGTCTGCTGACTGGCAGCGACACGACAGACTGCCCATCACTGATGAGAACGGTGTAGAACAACCGCAGTGAGTGTTTGGTTCATCACGCCTTCCTACTGGTGTAGTTCCCTAGTCTCACCAGGGGGGGGGCACAACTAGCAGCAAAGACCTGTGTGTGGTGGTTCTTGAGAAGAACCTCCACGACAGTCCAACCCGAGCCTGCAGCTCGGTAGATTTGGTTCAAACTCTGTAAAAAAAAAATAAAACATCAGACAAAAAAAAAAAAAAAAACCTCTCTCCCGCCCCCTACGGTTCACCTTCAGTAGCGCAGGCTCGGCTCTGTGTCGCTGCCGCCGCCGCTGCCGACGCTGCTCCAGCGCTCCAGCGGCTGCCGGCGCCGAGGCGGGCTCTGCTCCAGCAGGTCGGGAGGCTCCGCCTCTGCCTCCACGCCCAGCAGCTGCTTCTGCACCAGCTTGCTGTAGAGCCCCCCCGCCGCCATCAGCTGAGCGTGCGTGCCCTGCTCGGCCACGCCGCCCTTGTCCATGACGATGATGTTGTGGGCCTTCTCCACGGTGCTGAGCCGGTGGGCCACCACCAGCATGGTGTACTCCGTCATGATGTTGTTGAGGGCCTGCTGGACCTGGTGGAGGGCGACACACGGCTGTTTTCTTAACCTCTGACATCACAGCAGCTGCGTTTCCATTTCTTCTCCCCAAAACAAAAGCCATATTTCTACAAATTTCGACAGAGTACGATTGCGATTTGCAGGCGTTGCCACTGAATGGCGTTTCTTTGCTGTGCAGAACGCTTGTTCCGTTTTTCTCTTTGATGACTTGGACAGAAAATATTCCGTCTCCTCCTGCGTCCAATCGTAAGGCGCTCTGGTCAGTCAATTGGTCACGTGACCCCGTGCGTCACGTTCACGACACTTTAGTGATATTCCTCTATATCAGGGGTGTCAAACTCATTTTGGTTCAGGGGCCACAGAGAGGAAAATCTCTTCCCAAGCGGGCCGGACCGGTAGAATCATGGTCTGGTGACAATAACGTAAAAATAACGACAACTTCCAGTTGTTGTCTTTGTTCGTGTTCTTTGAGGACTCTGCACTCTGCATCAGTGTTGCCAACTCCTCAGTAAGGAAAGTCGCTATTGGCTGTCCTAGAAGTCGTCAAATGACGTCATCGTCTAATTTGCATAATTGACAATTTGCACTTCATCGCAACGTGATAACACCAGGAAAAGTCGCTAGAGTTGTCGCTAGTCGCTTTTGACAAAAAAAAAAGGTAGCTATTGGGAGAATAGCGACTTTTCGGTTGGAGAAAGTTGCCAAGTTGGCAACACTGCTCTGCATCAGCTTTGTCTGTTTAGACAGAGACATTGTGGGGCAGTGAGGGCAGCCAATAGGAGACGTGAGTGGCTGTACTTGTGCCGACTAGCTAAGCCCCAGTATTGAGTTTGTTTGCGAAGCGCAAACGATATTGCGACACCAAGTGGACACATTTAGAACAGCACTTTCTCTCGTTGAAAAATTGCAGTTTTTATATTTTTTCAAAATCATCTCGCGGGCCGGAAAAAAACAGTCTGCGAGCCTGATCCGGCCCGCGGGCCGTATGTTTGACACCCCTGCTCTATATGGACAAGTCTAATCAAAACCTTTGAGCCAACATTGGAGAGGTTTTTCCAAGTGGCGCTGCTTCCATCGCCAGTTTTTAATTGCCAAGGAAACGTCATGGAAACGCAGCTAGCGACACCTGCTGGCGGGGGTTGTGTACTCACAGTGTGTTCGCTCTCTGCGTCCAGAGCGCTGGTGGCCTCGTCCAGGATGAGCACGTGAGGCTGGCGGATGAGAGCGCGGGCGATGGCCACCCGCTGCTTCTGGCCGCCTGACAGGTGGGTTCCTTTCTCTCCGACACCTGGGGGGACGTCGAGGAGACGCAGGTCAACCTTCACTCTGACAGGGGCAGCGTTCTAGCGGTGGAAAGTCAGTCGAAACAAACAGGGGACGCGCGCTGGATAATAGTTACAGGTCTGGTACTGTTCTGGGAGAGTGCTGATGAAGTCGTGGGCGTTGGCCTTGATGGCGGCCTGGACCACGGCACTGGTGGGCGTGTCGCTCAGACCGTAGGCGATGTTCTCCTCCACCGTCCGAGCAAACAGAACCGGCTCCTGACCCACCAGCGACACCTGCAGGAGGAGGAAACGCGGCTGCGTTGGTCACGGAGGCCCGTTCACAGGCTCCAACCCCTGGAGCTCCCCCTGGTGGTGGACTGACAGGTGAGTCAGCTCTAGAGCAGTGTTCTTCAACCTTTTTCTGAGCCACGGCTCAATTTTTGCATTGAAAAAAAATCCCATAAAAACAAAAAAAACAGCAACCAAAAACACTTTTAACCCTCATGGTCTCTTTGTGTATTTGTACATTGAGAGGTTTCCAGAGAGGAACTGAGGAACGGACCTTGGAGTGCAGGTAGTGGTGCTGCAGCTTGTGCACGGGCCGGCCGTCCAGCAGCACCTGGCCCTGCTGAGGACGGTAGAAGTTCTCCAGCAGGCTGACGCAGGAGCTCTTCCCACTGCCTGAAGGCCCCACCAGCGCCGTCACCTCGCCGGGACGCAGCGTGAACGACACCCCCTGCCAACCACAAACACCGGCCAATCAGAGGGAGCCGCAGGTCACGCCAGTAGGTCTCCGCCCACTGCGGGGTGGCTCTCCGGCGCCGACCTTCAGGATGTCCGTGTTGGGACGCGTCGGGTAGGCAAAGGTCACGTCCTTGAACTCCACCAGGCCGCTGCAGGTCTCCGGAGCCTCGGCGCCGTCGGCCGGGTGTCTGGGCTCTCGGTCGATGTACTCAAAGACCTTCTCGGCCCCGCCCACTCCCTGCATGAGGCCCGTGTACACCGACGCCATGTCCTGGAGGAGGAGGAGCGAGGTAAATGCTTTGCGACTTGACTTCAGCGTACTGTTCAGGCAGCTGCACTTTACTCCAGTAGTTCTCTCTCCGATCTTCACTTTGACTCCCTGCATTCGTACTCACGTACTTCCTGCTCTGCCACCGACGCTGGAAACACACGCTGGTTACTTTTGTGTTTAAGTGATAGAAATTCTGCTCAGCCATTCGCTTGTTGCCTTTTCATTCTAGCTGTTGTTGCCTGAGTATAAAAGTGGATGATATTTCAGAGGCAGGAGATTATCTTAGAGTGCCTCTGCCGTGACCTCTGACCTTTGCCCACTTCAGTCCAGGTTATTCCGTCACACCTTTGGACCGTTTGAAATAATTAGCAACAAAAGTTAAGTGAGGTCAAATCACTTTTCACTTCAGTGCATTTCAGAAGCTGAACCTTCATCCTTTTACTTGAGTGAAGGCGTTGAATCAGGACTGCGTCGTGTTTATCAACACAACACACACACACACACACACACACACACGAGGACCCACGGCCGACCTGGAAACACTCTCCCAGCTCCAGCATGTAGATGAAGATGGCGATCAGGTCGCCGCCGCTCATCTGCTCGGTGATGACCAGGTGGCCGCCGTAGTAGATGATGGCCGCCTCCAGGCCCAGCTCCAAGATCTGGGACACACACACACACCGACAAACACACCGTCGGCCGACAGTTCCTGTGCGAGTGTGTGTGAGTGTGTGTGAGCACTCACGGAGCTGCACCAGACGAAGCAGGCGTAGGCCAGCGCCTGCTTCTTGTTGAGCTGGAACATGAGCTGCAGTTTCTTCTGGTAGGACTCGGCCTCGCCGCCCTCGTTGGCGAAGCTGCGCACCGTCCGCATGGAGGAGATGGTCTCCTCGGCCACCTTGTTGGCCTCGGCCACCGTCGTCTGCACCTCCTTGGCCAGTCTCTGGCACCCAGAACAACGGCAAGCACAGCGACGGTGAAAAAAAGGCCGATCTCGGAAGCAAAGAGGAGGCTTCCAGATTGCAGATGAGTTTGAGGCAAAAAATGTCAGATGCATATTCTAGAATTATTATCTGTCCCAGCTGCCGTTAACAGACAAACAGAAATACTTTATTTATCCCGAGGGAAATTCTTTTGGTAACGGCGCTCCAGTCAACTGAGTAATGTAGATAAAATATAGAAGCATGCAATAACGAAAATAAAAATAATAAAAACAATAGAAAATTTAGTGCAAAGCTGACAGTATGAAAAAAAAAAAGCTTAGTAATTAGTTGAGTTGTGTCGCTGTTTAGAGAGGGAAATAAGAAGGACGAAAACAAAAAAAATTATACTTTGTAAAATTATGCTGTTGTTTTTTTTCCTTTGGAATATCATTTTTTTCTCATTATCATGCCCCAAAAAAAGAGAAAAAAACAAATTGTGTACTTTGTAAAAATCTGTTTTTGTTTTTTTTTTTATCATTCATTATGACCAAAAAAGGAGAAAAAAAACAAAAACCATGGTATGTTTAGATATGATTTGGAGATTTTTTTTTCTCTCTTTTTTGGTTGTTTTGGTAAACCCCCCCACACACACACACACACCTTGTAGTAGTCGCCGTAGAGCTGCGAGGCGAGGCCGATGAAGGGGAAGCCCATGACGGCCACCAGCGTCAGCTTCCAGGAGATCACCCACATGAAGGCAAAGTGTCCCAGCGCCTTGATGCAGCTGCGCAGGAACACGTTGACGTTCTGCGAGATGAGGTCGCTCACCTGGGTGGTGTCGGCCGACAGGCGGGAGATGATGTCACCTGGGAGAGCACGGCGGGGATATTAGGGCCACGCCCACAAGGAAGGCGGGCGGGAGGGAGGGGGGGGAATGGATGGTGTCACCTGTGTGGTTGTCGTCAAAGAAGCCGATCTCCTGCTTCATCAGCGCTTTGAAGAGGCAGTTCCTGATGCGCAGGTTCAGGCGGGCAAACATCAGCGTGAACACGCCTCCGCGGACCCCCGCCGCCAGCGAGCTGGAGGAGGAGGAGAAGAAGAAGAAAAATAATCCACAATGTTTGTTATGTCACCATGGGGACGTTGAGTGACACACACACACACACACACACAGGCTGAATTACAGAGAGGAAACAAACGACACATTGTGAACCGTTCGAAACCAACATCACTTCCCACCCGCTCCACAAGGTGGCAGCAGTTCTTCCTGGGGACAAGGATGGGCGGGACTTCCTCCCTTCGCTGTTTAGTGAAGTCAATCAAGTTCACTTTCACTCCTTTTTATTCTAGGGTTTCATTCCCAGATTCAAAGATGTTTATTGTGAATTTAATTTGAAGTCGGATCAAAGTTATTTCAGCCATTTCCACATTCGATTTGACAGAAATTGCAATTTATTTTCTTTGGAACCATTGAGGCCAAACATTACTTGGCACCTCCTCCAGCATCCACATCCTGAACCTTCAAGAAGGCAGAAAACAAAGCACTTTGAATTCAACTGGTCTGTGTGTCTCCAGGAAGAACCTCAAGAACCCCATTTAGTGAGAACGTGAGAGAGAGAGAGAGAGAGAGTGATGTGAAGAGGAAGAGGAAGAGGAAGAGGAAGAGGAAGGGAGTCCTCCTCCCTGAAGAAGCCTCACCTGCACACGGCCAGGCTGATGACGGCCGCCAGAGGCCCCACCAGGTACTGCATGCTCTTGTGGACCACGATGCTGTCGATGGCCTTGCCGTAGAAGTAGGGGATGAAGACATCGGCTGCAGGTGGCGAGGAGAGAGAGAGAGAGAGAGAGAGAGAGAGAGAGGAGCCTCATCAATGCTGTGATGAGCTGTGATTGGCCGGGCCAGACTGTTCACCCGCCTCTCCACAGGTTGGTTGAGGAATGTGTTGGCGGTGGAGTCACTCACAGGTGGCGGCGATGCTGAGGAAGAAGAAGGCCACTAAGAGCAGGGCGCCGTCCTTCCTGCAGTAGGACAGCAGGCGCCCCAAGGTGGCGCTAGAGCTCACCGCCTCCACCTTCTGCTTCTCCTCGGCCCCTCCGCCAGACCCCTGCTCCTCCCCGCTGGCTGGCTCCACCAGGTTCTTGTTGTCTTCAGAGCCGGTGGTGCTGCTCTCGCTGCTCCTCCTCCTCCTCCTCCTACTCCTGCTGCTCCTCCTGGTGCTGCCGCTGCTCCTCCCCAGCAGCCTCCAGGGCAGCAGGAGCCCGGTGGCGGAGGCGCAGGTCCAGCAGACCAGACTGAGGAACCAGGGCTGCTGGTCCAGCGGCCCCTCCTCCGCCCTGAGCAGCAGCTTGGCCAGGCTGTAGGTGACGACCACCATGCAGAGCAGGAGGACGGGCGTGAGCAGCCGGGCCACCCGGCCTGGGCCGTCCTCCCGGTTCCACAGCACCCCGAGGGAGGCCCCCAGCAGGAGGGCCGCCCTGAGCAGCGCGGTCGCCCACACGTCCACCGACGAGCGCGTCATGCTGAAGCCCAGCGTGTCGCTCCAGAACTGACTGAAGTCCAGGCCGTGCGTGTAGAGGACGGTGGTGACCGCCAGGTCCAGGAGGGCAAAGACCACGGCGACGCCCACAGCGAGTCGGAGAGCCATGCTGAGACAGGAAACACAGTCTCCGCCTCTGTAAAGACACACATCTGCTGCTTAGGACGGAGCTCAGTAGCTCTGTATTGTGTTGATGGATGCCACCATCCTCTCACTGAAGTCACGTGACACCCAAACTTTGATTTAGAAGCACACCTAAATTTAAAAACGATACTAGTCATTTTGTTGTGTTTTGTTTGTGTTGTTATTTTTCTTTGATATCTGAGGTCTTGGTCGATCTCCTCCTCCTGATGTCTTGCTCTCGGTTGGTGCCGTCTTGACGAAAACACTCGTTAATAGTACGGAATGTCATTACCATTATTATTATTATTTTATTATCAAACGCTCCCACTTACTTTTATTTTTTGGTACAATGTTGCTTCCGGTCCCGTCAGGTGGCCACCGGGAGCGGTGGGGGGGGGGTGGGGCGGATCAAAGTGGCGGACGGGTGAGCTAAGGACGATCACCGTGTTACAACTCTGTGAATGAATGTCCGAGGAGGCGGGGGGGGGGGCTACATGCTAACCCTGCTAGCCAGCAGCACTTCCCATCTATTCGCGGCGGTGTTGTTTTTCAACGCGTTGCGTCAGTTTTACAACAGCTTGATCGGCCGAGTGAGTGGTCGCCACTGGTCGATAATCGTGAATCATGGAGCAGAGTCCGACCATAGAGCAGTTCTATGACACGTCCATGGTCCGGACCGGCGGGCAACTGCTGCCCGACAGACAGACAGACAGACAGACAGACAGACACGGACGAACCGGACCGGCCGGTCGGCTAACTAACTCCTGGACGTCCGAGCGGCTCTGTGGATCAAAGATCGTCTATTTCACACAGGATGCGGACTCATCGCCGGGAGAAAGCGTGATCTTACAATACATTCAATGCTTAAAAGTAAATACTTAAAGTCTGGGTTAATATTCATATATATATATATATATACATATACACATATATATATATACATACACATATACCATGAGACGCCAGTCTACAGTTCCTTTCCTATTTGACGGCAACCTCCTCTGTCCTGAAATCTCTCTCGGCTTGTCAAAGCCCTCGCTTTGCGGCCAGTCTTTGTGCTCCAGTTACCTTCGTGACGTATGGATGTCCCCCGTCTCTCTTGTCCAACTGCTGTCCCGGCAGATGCCACCTGTCGCTGCTCAGGGAAGCATGCTGGAGATGGCACAGTGGCGGGAGGAGACCGGAGAAGGAAGGAAGGCGGCGGGGCGGAGTGAGGCCTCCCAACAACTACCAGGAAGCCGGTGGCCGCAGCGGAGGCCCCGCCCACCCCACTTCCCATTGGCCAAGAGTGCAGGAGGGACGGGTCGGACAGGCGGAGCAGCGCTGTGACTGTCTTGCTGTGTGGTGGTACTGTGATCCGACCCGCCAGCGCCCCCTAGTCATCCTACATACAGAGTCACAGTGTTACGCGTCTTGGTTTTTCAACCTTTTTTTGAGCCACGGCGCATTTTTTACATTGAAAAACATAATTTTGGCAATTTTTTTTTATTTTTTTTAGCCAAAATGACGATGTAGTCCCTTCATTATTTACACTCAGTCAGTTTGAAGCCAAGCTGAGATCCTGGGAGGAATTGAGGGAGGAAAGCAGGCTCACATTCCTTTGAAAGCACAGCCACTCCACAATGGAAAGTCTTCCCTTTTTTCAGTCAAATTGGATAATTTGATAATTTTTCACAGCACACCTGATATTATCTGACGGTACACTAGTGTGTCACGGCCCAGTAGTTGAGAAACACTGGTAGGAAGTAAAGGTTTCCTGCTGTCTCTCAGGTACATCCCTTAACATTATCATGTCTTTACTGGGACCTTGTCTGCTACTGTGGCTTTACAGCAGAGAGAGGAGAGAGAGAGAGAGAGAGAGAGAGAGAGAGAGAGAGAGAGAGAGAGGAAGAGTGAGAGAGAGAGAGAGAGAGGGAGAGAGAGAGAGAGATTCTGCCACACTGTTCATAAGCCCCACATGAACTCCCTCCAGGCTGTCTGCAGTAAAAAAAATAATTAAAAAAAACATGTCTGTTTTATGATTTCCTCCGTGGCTCTCAGTCGCCATGAAAAATAATAAAGACCGGTGACAAAGTGGAATTGCTTGTCATCAGCAGCGGCTCCTCGGCCACATAACTCAGATCTGCAGCTGATGACTGATGAAACAAACCAGGAGGACAGCGTTTGAAATGATTCATCTCTGAAGTTCTGTGCCGAATGAGGCTGAGTGAGGCTGGGGGCAGGTTTATGAGATTGCCTTGAATCAGGTCATGTTTACAGTTTGGGATGACACACACACACACACACACACACACACACACACACACACACACACACCTGGTCGTCTCCTCTGAGGTGGCAGAGCCAACTGGTTTCTGTCTGCACAGGTGGAGGCACACCTGCAACCTTTGCACATCGGAAAAGATCCATCCATCCATCCATCCATCCATCCATCCATCAATCCTCCCAACCATCCATTCATCCATTCATCCATCCATCATCCATCCATCCATCCATCCATCCATCCATCCGTCCATTCAACCATCCATCCAACCATCCATCCATCCATCCATCATCACTTCTCCTGCAACTTCAGGGTCAAGGGGGTTGGCAGGTGTTACACCTTGCACAAGTCATACTAAAACCATCATCTAGACAACAGGATATAAAAGTGTGGACCATCCACAAAAAGGTCAAGAGTCAACCAAACAAATCTGTACATTTAATGTAAAGTTTCATTTCCATGACAAAGTAAAAAAAGGAATAAGTTAGAATCTGACGGCTGACGACATTTGCAGCACTTCTCAGAGCTGAATGTGGTCCGGGTGTGACTGTGCACCTCCTCCCCCTCTCCCTCCTCCTCCTCAGGGGGGCGTCGGCCCAGCGCCGCTGCCTTGCTCGGTGGCCAGTAGGGGGAAGCACTCACACACGCTGTCTTTCGGCTTCTTCTGGGGTGAGGAGAAGTCTCCGAACTGAGGTTCTGCTGCTCTGGAGGTCCTGGAGGACCTGGCCAGAGTCTTCCGCTTGCCGTCCTTCTTCCTCTTCTCCTCCTTGTAGGCTGCGTTCATGTTGGCCATCACCTGCGATGTTTGAAGGACGTGCGTTGTTCAGCAGAGGTGAGAAGTAACCACGTACAGTAACACTGTTTCCCTTCAGTAACGTTATTTCAGAACCTCCACTTTCTTACTTTCATTGGAATAAAGGAGTTGAATCAGTGCTTTTGCTTGAACCACAGTATTTTTTACACAAGTATCACAGAATACCCCGAATACTTTTGCCACCACTGTTGTTGGTGTTCCAAAATAAAAGCCTGCTCCACTGAAGTGTGCGAGACGTCTCGTGAAGGTTCTCAGTCGACCAGGAGGATCAACTTCAGCTGAAGCCGAGTCCACCTCTTGAAGACTGCAAGAACCAGTCCAGGTCCTGTCGGCTTAGAATACGTACCAGCTGCTTGAGCGACTGCTGCTGCTCCTGCATGACGGCCATGCAGGAGGAGGCCTGCTCCTTCAGAGGGAACACCTCCTCCTCCTCCACCTGCTGCTCCTCGCAGCTCAGCAGCTTGACAGACGTCTGCGGGAGACACAGGAAGTCAACCGGGTCACTCATCTCCACCGGTCCACCCGGGTTCTCCCTCGGTCGCCCTCCGAGTGTCGGCACCTGGCTGGGGAAGCTCCTGGCCCTGCGGCTGAACATGAGCGAGTGCGGCGTGAACCTGGTGGTGGGGTTGACGGCCGTCCTGAAGAGGAAGAGCAGCGGCTCCAGGAAGTCGTCCCACTCGTCCTGCTTCTCCGCCACCATCCGCAGCAGCGCCTCCCGCAGCAGCGGCGCCGTGCGGTCGTGCAGCGGGTCCAGCTGCGGCTGGCGCTCCAGCGCCGACACCTCCTGCGCCGCGCTCCACTTGTGGCGGAGCAGCCGCGTCACCTGGTCAGAGTCAGCAGAGCAGCAGGGGGCGCCGTCACAACCACGTGGGGGTTTTTTTTGTGTGTTTTTTTTTTTCATTTTTCACCGACAAGCCTGGAGGCCTCACCTCCGCACAGAAGTCTGAGCTTTGAGTGCACACCAGGGTTCTGGAGGGACCGAACCTGAAGAAGAAGAAGAAGAAGAAGAAGAAGAAGAAGAAGAAGAAGAAGAAGAAGAAGAAGAAGAAGAAGAAGAAGAAGAAGAAGAAGAAGAAGAAGAAGAAGAAGAAGAAGAAGAAGAAGAAGAAGAAGAAGAAGAAGAAGAAGAAGAAGGAGAAGAATTTCATTGGGATAAAAGGAAAACAAGGTGCTTATTTTTTACAAAAATAAAGATTGGTCAAACTCATAGTACCACACAGATGGAAATTACACACATGTACACACTCATATATACATAGATGCTAATGCTAAATGATGAATAACATGTAAAAAATGCCACATTTCAGCTTGAAGCGTATCTGTCAACAATAAGTCATCACAGAATGTTTTTGTCGCGACACATTTCGCTGAACCTTCTCAAATCTTTCATCAGCTCAGTGAGATGCAACTGCACAGCGGTCCTGCAGCAGAGATTATAGCGCCACACTGAGGCTGCGTCAGTATCTAAAAGACCTCCGAACGTAAGCAGGGCCCAGACGGCTCCTCAGGTTTTGGCATTTTGGTTCAGTGACAGAAATTAGAGGAAATGCAAAGATTAACATTAGGGGGCGCCACAGTCAATGTACTGTCAACCACTGACAGTGGTGTTCCCTAACAATAACTTGAGATAGGGGGCGCCGTTGCTCTCACAGTAAAAGTGAGTTGGTCTGGAGCCCTGGTCAATGTCAGCCAGAGGTCAAGCCAGACTTCTTCCTTTCTCCCATGATCCCTTGCAGGATCCCTAGTCTCCAGTGGGATTATTGGGGGCTGCAGTCGCTTGGTTCTGACTGTGTTCTCTTGTGTTCTGTTCCACTCTGTGTTTATTTTATCGTTGCGTATTTATCCAAGTGGTCAAAGGGGGGAATTGAAAACTGTCAAACTGACCGATGGCCCTCAGATCTTCCATCACCGTCAACGACAGAAAGTATTTGGTTAATATCGGCAGCCTCTGGTGTCAGCTGGTGTCAGAGTGAATCCGAGGCTCCTCCTACCTGTAAAGACACCTGGAGATACACCTGGCCACAGAGAGGGCGTCCGCCCCGCCCACCGCAAAAGCCTCGGGCCACTTGCTGAAGTAGTCGACCAGCAGCGTGACGGCCGTGTTGCCTCGCTGCGTCTCGGGGAAGGGACCTGAAGACCAGACAGACGCTGCGTTTCCAGGACAGCTTTGGACAAAATAAAAGACATATTTCTAAAATATCAACAAAGTACAACTGTGATTTGCAGGTGTTTCCATTGAATGGTGTGAAGATCATCAGCTAGAATGACGTTTGATTTTGTTTGTTTACGTGTGTTTGCTGTCCAGAACGGTTCTTCTATTTTTGTCTTTGATGACTTGGAAAACATATTCAGTCTTCTCCGTCCAATCATAACGCGCCATTTTCACCGGTCAGTCAACTGAAAAAAAACAGTTTGCGGGCCTGATCCGGCCCGCGGGCCGTATGTTTGACACCCCTGCTCTATATGGATGCGTGTGAAAAACCACCTGATGAGAGTCAAAAACCTTTGAGCCAATACTGGAGAGGTTTTTCTGAAGTTCAGCTGCTTCCATCACCAGGTTTTATGACCATGTTCAGGTTCTGTGCAGTTCTAGGGGTGATGGAGACGCAGCTCGACAGAGCGCCACCACGCTGCCAGGACCAGCAACAGGCGGCGGTGCCCCCTGCTGGAACACACCTAGAATGTCCACGCCCACGACGTCCCACGGTGCGTCCACCTTGATGGGCCGAACCACCCTGCACACGTTCTTAGCCCTCTCGGCGTGCTGGCAGGTCTCACACACTTTGATCTGGAGGAGGAGCAAGAAGAGGAGGAGCAGGGGGAGGGTGAGATGGAGGTGCAGGACCAGGAAGAGGAGGAGAAGCAGGGGGAGAACGTCAGAAGACTCCAAGCAGTACCCAGTCCACCACGTCCCTGATGATGCCCAGCCAGTAGAAGTTGCTCTGGATCCGGTGCACGGTCTTCTTCTGGCCCAGGTGGTGGCCCAGGTCGCTGAGGTGGCAGTCCAGGAAGATCTGCCTCTTCCTCTCCGCCTCGATCACCACCTCCCTCTTCTCCTTCTTCTTCTTGGCTCCCACATAGTACAGCTTCTCCTCTGGACAGACAGGAGGACAGTGGCATAAACAAACTCTTCTTGTTGTTGTTGTTTGTTTTTCTTCTCACCGTCGATGATGAATTTCTGCGCGTATCTCCGGAGGTTCTTCCTGCGCAGCGGGCTCATGCTGAGCGGGAAGCAGCCTTTGGCCACCAGGGTGTAGACGTCCGACAGCTTGTTGGAGCCGCACTCCTCCACCAGCACCTCCTGCTCCTCCTGCTCCTCCTGCTCCTCCACCACCTCCTCCTGCTCCGCCACCGGCAGCGACTCCACGCTCAGCATGTCCGCGCAGACTGCGGGACGACCGTTGGTTCATGAAACAAACACACAACAGGTTGTGTGTTTTCTTTCACTCCCGCACCTCTTCCTCCTCTAGCGGAGCGGCATCGCGACCTCCTGGCGGCGGCAGAATCACAACAGGAAGCGGCGAGCCCAGCTGGCTCCTCCCTCTTCTTCTACGGCAGCCGAGTGTATCTGTGTCTGCATTAGTGCCTCCGCCCCCAGTGGACATCCGGTGGAACTACACTCCCCGGTGTGTGTGTCTCTAGTGTGCACCCAGCTCCGCTCCACTCCGCGCTTTAACTGTGATGATTAAGTGTAACAATGTTGTGTCGTCACACTTATATGACACTAAAGTTTATCTACTGTGGAAAATGTGCTTGGTGTCTTCTTGAAGACCTTCTTGAAGACTTGACTTATAAAAAAATATATTATATATATATATCAATATATTATATATATTGTGGATGAACATAGTTTCTCCAGGTTCTCCTGTGTCTGCTGGGTTCTCCAGGTGTCTGCTGGGTTCTCCAGGTTCTCCCTGTGTCTGCTGGGTTCTCCAGGTGTCTGCTGGGTTCTCCAGGTTCTCCCTTTGTCTGCTGGGTTCTCCAGGTGTCTGCTGGGTTCTCCAGGTTCTCCAGGTGTCTGCTGGGTTCTCCAGTGTCTGCTGGGTTCTCCAGGTTCTCCAGTGTCTGCTGGGTTCTCCAGGTTCTCCCTGTGTCTGCTGGGTTCTCCAGGTGTCTGCTGGGTTCTCCAGTGTCTGCTGGGTTCTCCAGGTTCTCCAGGTGTCTGCTGGGTTCTCCAGGTGTCTGCTGGGTTCTCCAGGTTCTCCAGTGTCTGCTGGGTTCTCCAGGTTCTCCAGGTGTCTGCTGCGACTTGTCCAGGGTGTCACTCTGCCTTCACCCTAAGACAGCTGGGAGGGGCTCCAGCAGACGCCCGAGGCCCTGTATAGGAATAAGCGGGTATAGAAGATGAATGAATGAATGAATGAATGATAAACATAGTAATAAACTGAAGTTTTGTTAATTTGTGACTAATTAATACCTCACTCGACATTGGTTACTATGTACTATATATTTGCCTTGGAAAGGTCAGCAGTCGAGGAACTGTTGCGTTCAGATTTATTTTCTCAATGAAGAATCTACTCTGGACTCCAGAGTAGATTCAGTTTAATTCCACAGTCTGGAATTAAACTCAAGTTCTTTCCAGGTCCACGCACTTGAAAGGCAAAGTTCCGAGTTTGATCTCACAGATTAATGCCAGAATTCCCGAGTTTTCCGTGACTCCGGATCCGATCCCAGAACGCTGAATCCAACGGTTCCGCTGACCTCCGGGACCGAACCCAACCTGAAGCATCTGCCCCAACAGGAAGTCGTCCCGACCCTCGGGACTTGCTGCGGGTTCACGTGATCTTCTCCTGCGCGCCCAAACTGCACGGTGGTGGCGAGAGGCAACAGGTGAGGGGCGCGAGGGGCGCCTCGCGTGGTCCTTCCGTCGGTCCCACCAGTGCGTGCTGTTGCCATGGACACGAGCGACGCAGCTTTAGCTGGTTAGCTTCCCTGGACCGACTTCCCGTCCTGCTGTCGCTCATCAGGACTGCGAGGCTCTACCGTCGC
>CM020507.1:565000-630000 GCA_009823395.1 Thamnaconus septentrionalis | reverse complement strand
GAGATCGAGGGGAACCTGCAGCGGAGCCTGCAGAGGCTGCGTGCCCTGGACCACAGCATCCTGGACATCGAGAACACGGGATGGTGCACCGAGTTCAACACGTAGGTCCAGGACCAGACAGTCGGCAGCAAGGTCTCACCTGCTCCTCAGCTCCAGGTGAGATGATGATGAGTGTGTGTGTGTGTGTGTGTGTGTGTGCAGGTTCTGTGCCATGGTGAAAGACCTGGAGATGATGATGCAGAACCTCATCTGCACCATCTTCAGGACGGTGCACAGCGTGGAGGAAGGCGTGCGGCTGCTGGACATCTTCAGGCCTCTGACCCCTCGAGAGGTTGACCTCTGACCTTTCCACCCCTACCCCAGCCCCTGTCGCCCCCCCAGTGCTGCTTGTCCACCACCTCCTGCTTCACAGTTTGGTCACGCGTTCTTCTGGTTCCTCCGCAGGCCATCAAACGCACCTTCGAGGAGAAAATGGAGGAGGTGTGCAACCTGATGCACAACGAACTCCAGATGCTGCACAAGAACCTTCAGCATCGCTCGTCCTTCCCCGACCACATGCCCCCCAAGGCAGTGAGGGCCCACTGGGCCAGGGCCCTCAAGCGCAGCATCGCCGGACCCAACAGGGTGAGTCCACCAGGTTCTCCCAACCCCCCCCCCACTGCCGCCAGGAGCTCTGACAGCGCCCCCTGGCGATCCCGTCGCAGGTTCTGAAGAAGGCCTCCTTCATGCCCGACTCGGGGATCAGCCTCAGCCTGACCCAGACCATGCACCTGCTGGACGAGACGGAGCGCAGCAGCTACAGCGAGTGGAGCCAGAACCTGGACGCCCAGTACCTGCAGAGGCTGGAGCAGCCGCTCATGACGCGCTGCCGCGACAACCAGGCCAAGCTGGACATCAACTTTGACAGGTAGGAGGCGCTCATCAACCCTTGACAGCACGTTGATGATTCTAATTATAATTATTATAATTATTATTACAATCAGTCTATACATGAATATACATGAATATCTATCTGTATCCTAATTATATATTTATATATATATATTATATCTATGTAGTCTAAATTTCCCTAGTATTCTTACAGCTGAATTCCTGCACTATTTTCTAACTGGAGTTGTCTTTTGTTTAGATTTGTCTTTGGTTGTTGTCTTCTTGTTGTTTTCTGTTTTCTGTTATCTAATCGTATAAACTTAATTTAGTTCATTAGCTTGTATATTTATTTAAGTTGGGGGGGTAGGCACATAGGTTTTTACTTCTTCCTACCCCTTTTCGAGCATGACTAATATTATTTTGATGTATATTTCAGTGGTGTTTGTTAACTTATTCTATTTTTTTTTATTTATGTGTTTTTTAATTTAATTTTTTTTCTTTCGTATGTTTTGGTTTTTGTATCTTTTTTATTTTTTTCTTATTTTTTCATGTTCGAAATAAATCAAATCAAATCAAATCAAATATTAATATTAATATTCTAATGTTATAACTGTTTTCATTTTATGAGCCTCGACAGTCACAGTCAGTCCACTTCAGGCCAAAGCAGTGGAGTCAGTGCACGTGTGTGTGTGTGTGTGTGTGTGTGTCCTCCTGCCCCAGCCACCTGCTGAACCTCTTCTCCGAGATCGAATACTGGAGTCGGCTCAAGTACGACATCCCTCCCAGCGTCAACGACATCTACCCTCGGCGAGAGGAGCTGCGTGGCTTGCGGGAGGGGGCGCTGCTGCTCATCAGGAACTACAACAGGATTATCGGCATGCTGTCGCCCGACGAGTACGGCCTGTTCAGGGAGAGGATCCGCATGACGGACAAGAAGCTCAACCCGGGACTGACCAAGCTGCTGTGGTCGTCCATGGGCTCGTCCAAGGTCTTCATCAGGGACGGCCTGGTGCACGTCGACGAGGTGGACCATCTGCCCGTCCATCGCTGGCTTCTCTCTCATCACGAATTAAAGGTCTCTGATTGCTTGTGGCCTCCTCCTACAGCTCCAGATGATTGTGGACGAGTACAAAGCCCACAACGTTTCTATCGCTGGTCTGTGTCACGAGATCAGCGAGACGCTGCTCATCCATCTGGATGGAAAGACCATTTACAGGTGAGCTTTAAACCAGCATTCTCCAGGCGAGGCCTCCAGAGCTCCTAGGCACCATTTGGGTTCCACCTTCCAGCAGCAGAACGCAGTGGTCTCAGAGCAGCATCTTGGTCTGGTCGGGTCCATCTCTTACTTCTGACACCCTCTGTGTCAGCAGCTTGTTTTCAAGTCCACAGCTGCTGACATGATGTGACCTGGGTTCCTCTCCCGATCCTCAGAAACCTGGATTTCGTGGAAGACCAGGAACGTCACCGCCAGATCCAGCTGCAGTCGATGAGCTCAGCGCACAATAAGATCGCTCAGCTCATGGCCGTCATCTACGAGACCTTCGCCGAGGACGGCGCCGAGGTCCGACCTCCTGCACTGCTAACAAGTGTTTAAACAGAAAGTTTCTCAAATCTCGTGAAGGCCGACCTTCATGAGATGTCTGCATCTCTGGCTTGTGGTGCTGTGAGTCAACAGAGCTCCGCCTCTCTGCAGGTGCAGCGTTACTGGGAGATCTACACCAAGAAGGTGGACCACCTGGTGCAGGAGGCGCTCAGGACCAACATCAAGAACTCCATGAAGAAACTCTCCAAGGCCATCAACGGCGACAACAAGACCACGCCCAACCCACTCTTCCTGGTGCTGGTGGTGCTGCGAGAGCCCTCCCCCCACGTCACGCCCAAGGTACCGCCCACCACAGCCACGTGCCCGCCTTCTGCTGTCCCACCGCTGGGATTCATGAGTGTGTTCATGTGTGTGTGTGTGGTAGGTGGACTTCTCGCCGCTGCTGCCCAAGCTGGCCCAGACTGTGGACATCCTGCCGCAGCTCATCGATTCCATCTCAGGGTTCAAACACCTGCCGGAGATCCAGATGGGCCGGCCCAGCGAGGGGAACCCCATCCACGTCAACATTGGTGAGGAACCCGTTCTCAGTGACCCTGCTCACGCGGGGTCTTCACACTGAAGGAAACACCAAAAACACCAGCACCGCTGTGATCTTGCCACCTCCAGCACAAGACGAGGAGCTGAAGAAGATCCAGGCTGGCGTGATGTCGGGCATGTCCACCAACATCGTGCACCTGCAGAAACACCTCAAGACCTGGGACAAGTACCGGGACATCTGGGAGATCAAGAAGGACCCCTTCATCCTGCGCTACCAGAGGCTCAACACCTCCGTCACCAGCTTCGAGGCCGACATCAACAGGCACTCGCGCAACTCACCCAAAACCTTCTCAGCAGTCCAGTGACTCCTGGAGGTGTGTCAACGTTCTGCTCCCCCATCTCCAGGTACACAGAGAAAATCAGCGACGTGGAGCTGGAGGACACAGTCACCTGCATCCGCTTTGTGAAGCTGGACTGCTCGCCGCTCAAGGCCTCGCTGGTGCACCACTGCAACGACTGGCAGACCAGGCTGACGGAGCTGCTAACCCGCATGGCCTGCACGGGCCTGCAGGACCTGCACAATTCCATGCACAGCAACGCTGAGAAGTGGGTGCTCCTCTGGAGGAATGCTTTGAGGGATCTGGAGACCTAGAGAGGCTGATGAGGAAAGGAACTCTGTGGGGAACTCACAACTATCAACTGTGTGTGTGTGTTGTGTGTCCAGACTTAGGCGCCGCCCTCACACCCTGCCAGACCTCATCGCCAGCCTGAAGCTGCTGGAAACCCTTCAGGGCAACATGACCAAGACAGAGACCCAGATCCCCATGATCCACAACCAGTTTGCCCTGCTGGACAAATACGAAGTGACCCTGGATCAGACTGTAAGCGCCTCGTCCAATCAGAGGCCAGCATGCACAACACCCCCTGCCCCATACACACACACACACACACACTCGCCACTAACTGCCGCCTGGCATCTCCTGCATTGGCTTCCAGGTGCTCGACCTGCGCGAGAACCTGAACGAGGAGTGGGTGTGGTTCCAGGAGGTGGTGCTGGACTGCGACACTATGCTGAAGCAGGAGAAGGAGAAGTTCAAGAACAACCTGGCCACCTCCCACCAGGAGTTCAAAGTCAAAATCATGCATATTGTGGATGACTTCAACAGAAAAGGTTTACACAAGAATGTCAGGTTCTCCAGAAGGTCACGTCTGGATGTTGGCGGAGTGGTGATTTTACCGAGTTCTCTATGCTGTAGGTCCATTCTACAGCTCCATGGACTGTGAGGTGGCCTTGAAGGAAGTGGCACGGCACCGCCGCGAGCTGGAGGCCCTGATGGAGGAAGAGAACAACATCATCGACGGGATGGCCTTCTTCAAAATCGAAGAGCCTCACTTCAAGCCTGTGCAGCTGCTGGAGAAGGTGAGAGATGATCCCTGAGGGATGCACACCACGGCAATGTTGTGGTCTTCACGTCAGACTGAGCAGGCCCTCTCTTCTGCCTGCAGGACATCGACCACTTGCAGCAGGTCTGGGAGATCATGGGGGACTGGAACGCCCAGTGGGACATCTGGAAGGTGGGCCACTTTGCCACGCTGCAGACAGAGAACATGGAGGGCACCACGCAGGAGACCTTCAAGAAGATCCAGAAGCTGCAGCGAGAGCTGAAGGTTGGCTGGCAGATACCCAGAGTTCATGTTCTTCTTGTCACTTGGACAATAGTCCTGCAGTACCATCTGGAGTCTACCCTCGGAGCACAGTGTCATCTAGGGGACTGACGGCTGAGTCGGCTTGTCATCATTCTCAATATTGACAAACTCCTCTCTGCAGGACAAGGACTGGGAGATACTGGATTATTGCAAGAAGAGGATCATCCAGCTTAAGAAGATCATACCAGTCATCAGCGACCTTAGGAACCCGGCCATGAGAGAGAGGTGCTATGATGGATGAATGGATGGATGGATGATGGATGGATGGAAGGATGGACAATAAGAACCCTGCTTGGATTGTTTCAGGCATTGGCAGCAGATCTGTGATGACCTGAAGTGCTCCTTCAGCCACACCAGCCCCGACTTCACCCTGGAGAAGATCATCGCTCTGGGCCTGGACGAACACGCCGACAAGCTGTGCGAGATCTCCGGAGCTGCCAGCAAAGAGCTCCTCATAGAACAGGTCTCTGATCTTCTTCTTCTGGCCAATGTCTGGCTGCAGAGCAACATCAGGAACAGTCTCAACCTGTGTGTGTGTCCTTCATAGAATCTGGAGGTGATTCACAACACCTGGGATGACACCTACCTGGATGTGGAACCCTACAAAGATGCAGGACACTTCTGGCTGAAGTGAGAGACTGCAGACTTTGATCATGGTGTCTTTTTATCAAAGTTAAATGTCCAAAGTTTTATCAGATCTGTGGCGATAAGACATCAGTGGTTTGAATTTGTCTTTGAAGTTTAACCTGAAGCTCCAGGTTTTTCTCCTGACCTGGTTGCTAGTTTCTGCTGAAGGGACTTGGTATTTGACGAGCTCCGTCCCCCCATCTCCAGGTGCACAGACGAGATTTTCCAGGCACTGGAGGACAACCAGGTATCGCTGTCCACTATGAAGGCGTCTCACTTTGTCAGGGCCTTTGAGCAGGAGGTGGACCGCTGGGAGCGGCAACTGTCTGTGGTGCTGGAGGTGACAGAGATGGTGCTCACTGTGCAGCGCCAATGGATCTACCTGGAGGTAATGCAGTAATGGGAGGAGTTTGAGACAGGAGACTCTGTCATCCACAGGCGTCTTCAGACTCCTCTTTTTTCCGTCCCTCCAGAACATTTTCCAGGGCAAAGACATCCGGGAGCAGCTGCCCAAAGAGTGCAAGGAGTTTGAGGAGGCCAGCCTCATTTGGAAGACCATCATGAGCCATCTCCACCAGCACAACAAGGCCCTGGAAGGGACGCATCACCCTGGTAGGTTTCCTCACATGGAACAGCTTCAGCTGGAACCACCTCCAGACCTCTGCAGATACAGGACCATCATTTAGCCCTCTGTTTCAAGCCTTCTATTTAAAACTCATGCGTTGCTGGGCTGAGAGTGTGTCTTCCATCCATCCAACCATCCACCCATCCATCAGGATGGTTGTGGTCACTAGCCTGGGAGAGGTATTGAAGCCCTTTGTAACATCACAGAGGGCTGATTTGAGGAATAAGTGGTGCAGCAGAAGACGTGACGAATGGACCCTGCTGAGAATCTCCCCACCTCCGTCCCCACATCCCCTCCTCTGATGGTCTCCTTCAGG
The DNA here is from genome assembly GCA_009823395.1 of Thamnaconus septentrionalis. Classification (NCBI taxonomy): domain Eukaryota; kingdom Metazoa; phylum Chordata; class Actinopteri; order Tetraodontiformes; family Monacanthidae; genus Thamnaconus; species Thamnaconus septentrionalis. Next base: position 623,775 of record CM020507.1, on the reverse strand, counting down.
ACTGCTGGAGAACCTGACAGATGTCAGCATCAAGCTGGAGGAGATCCAGAAGGCCCTGGACCTCTACCTGGAGACCAAGAGGCAGATCTTCCCCAGGTTCTACTTCCTGTCCAACGACGACGTGCTGGAGATCCTGGGACAGTCGCAGAACCCCAAAGCCATGCAGCCGCACCTGAAGAAGTGCTTCGACAACATCAAGAGCCTGAACATTGAGGATGCAAGTGCACGCACGCACACACACACACACACACACACACAAAAACAGTCAAATTCGAAAATGATTAGTGACCGACTATTATTTGGCACCCCCTGCAGGCCATTGGAAAGCCGGAGGCCGTGGGGATGTACTCAGCAGATGGAGAGTTTGTGTCCTTCACCAGGCTGGTCCAGCTGGACAAGGCTGTGGAGGTACAGAACTAAAGGTCTCCATCCCCGTCTAAGTCAGCCACACCTGAACTGCGTGCTTGTGCCTTGGCAGCTGTGGCTGTGTGACCTGGAGAAGATCATGCGTCTCACACTGAAGGACCACCTGATGCGCTGCCTCCATGCTCTCAAGCAGACGAAAAAGAGAGAAAAATGGATCCCCGATTGGCCGGGACAGGTACTGCACCCTCTACCTTTTTTCTAGGTATAAGTAAGTAAAGTGAAAACACTGACAAGTTTGTCATACGTGAAGAAAGAAAATGTACTTCTCTGACTAAGAATGGACCCTGGCAGCAGGTCCGACCACGCCAACCACTCCTGTGAGGAGGTGGAACCACCAGACCAGAATCTGGAGAACAGGAATCAAAGCAAAAGCCAGGCCAGGCCAGGCCGAGTCCTTTGTTCCACTGACGTGTGACGCCTGGTTCCTCTGTTTCAGATGTTGATCACTGCCAGTCAGATCCAGTGGACCACCGACGTCACCAAAGCTCTCACGACCAACAAGGAGAGGGACGACTGCTCAGCCCTCAAGTCCTTGAAGAAGAAACAGGTTTGAAAAGATTGGGCCAAGTGCGGATGTTTCCTCTTTCTAATGTGTTATTTCAAAGGGACATTAAACAGTGTGTCCACTGTAGGCCAGGTCTACATCCTAATAGACCTCCATGCCACTAGGTGGCAAAACATTTATTCCAAATTGTTCTTCTTTGCTGTGTTTGGCTGCTTGTCTGTTCAACACTGGACTCATACACACACACATGGTTCTGGCTTCACCTTGGTTCCCTAGGTGTCCTTGCTCCAGTGCTACTCTGAGACCATCCGAGGGAACCTGTCCAAGGTCCAGCGGCTGAAGGTGGTGGCGCTGGTCACCATAGAGGTCCACGCTCGGGACGTCATCGAGAAGATGGTGAAGGGCGTCTGCAAGGACCCCAACACCTTCGAGTGGATCTGCCAGCTGCGGCTGTACTGGGAGAAGGTTCCCGGCGAGTGGGACCAGGTGGGGGCACCACCGAGCCTGCTCTCGATATGATATGGACCACCTGCAAAGCTAGAGTAGCAGACGCTGACACTGTTGATGGCGTTCCTGTCGGTTCTACAGGAGGAAGACGAGTGCATCATCCGACAGACCAACACACGCTTCGAGTACGGCTACGAGTACCTGGGGAACTCCGGCCGTCTGGTCATCACTCCTCTGACCGACAGGTGCGTTTCCACCAACCAGCAGGTTGGAGGCAACCAAGTACAAATACTTTGTTACTGTACTTCTCTCAGGCATTTGTACTTTACTTGATTTCTATTATTTGTACTCAAATATTTTCCACTCCTAACGTTGGAAAAAACATGATGGTTACTTTTCTTTTCCAATCAGCACTCAGTTCATTATCAGGGGGATTAAATGAAATAATCTTGACAAAGACATCAGTTGCTGTGTTTTCAAGGTGCTACATGACCCTGACCACGGCGCTTCATCTCAACCGAGGTGGCTCGCCCAAAGGCCCAGCCGGGACCGGGAAGACCGAGACCACTAAGGACCTGGGCAAAGCTCTGGGTACCTACGTCATCGTGGTCAACTGTTCCGAGGGGCTGGACTATAAATCCATGGGGCGCATGTACTCAGGCCTGGCTCAGGTGGGACATGGACCGCAGATTGCTGCTGATGCTACTGCCAACGGGGAGTTAGCCAAATGCTAGCCGTGATCAGAAGGCTGATTCCTTGTCCTGGTGGATGGTGTGTGCATGTGTGTGTGTGTGTGTGTGTGTGTGTGTGTGTGTGTGTGTGTGTGTGTGCAGACGGGAGCCTGGGGCTGCTTTGACGAGTTCAACCGCATCAACATCGAGGTGCTGTCGGTGGTGGCCCAACAGATTCTCTCCATCCTGTCGGCCCTCTCGGCCGGACAGACCAAGTTCCTGTTTGACGGACAGGTCATCCGCCTGGTCAAGACCTGCGGCATCTTCATCACCATGAATCCTGGTGAGGAGGCGGTCGTAGCCGTGCAAGCGGCGGGCCAAACGGTCAGAGTGGGAGGAGTCTTCTATCTTCATCTGCCATTTCCTGTCTACTTTCTTTTTCTTCAGGATACGCCGGCCGAACCGAGCTCCCAGACAACCTCAAGTCCATGTTCAGGCCCATCTCCATGGTGGTGCCCGATTCCACCCAGATTGCTGAGATCCTCCTCTTTGCCGAGGGCTTCAACGACTGTAAGGTGCGGAGTTGGTCTTCTCATGCTGGGGGAATGCTTGAAGGAGGTTGTGAACCCAGGAGAAGATTCTTGGTCTGCAGGTGATTGTTAAAGAAACCACTTCCCAGTGACTCCAGCTGCTGCCTCGGTCTCCTCCTCCTGCAGATCCTGTCCAAGAAGGTCTTCACCCTCTACTCTCTGGCCATGCAGCAGCTGTCCAAACAGGACCACTACGACTTTGGCCTGCGCTCCCTCACCTCACTGCTCCGCTACGCCGGGAGGAAGCGTCGCACCGTCAACAACGTTCCTGACGAAGAGGTGAACAAAGTTGACCATAAAGCAGTTTCACCTGCTGCCGTCTTGGTCTCTTGGTCCACACCAACCACTCTGTTGTTAAGCAATGTGTATGTCTTCTCTCTCAGGTGGTTTTGATGGCCATGAAGGACATGAACATTGCCAAGCTGACCAGCGCCGACCTGCCACTCTTCAACGGCATCACCCAGGACCTGTTTCCTGCTGTGAAGACACCAGAGATCGATTACAGCAAGGTTCTGCACTATCCCACTGAAGCCTCAGCAAACCCCCCCACTTCCAGTAGCACAACAATGCTGTGACCTCTGGTTGTCCTGTGTCTTGCAGCTGAATACGGCAGTCAAGGCCCAGCTCCAGAAGAACGGCCTCCAGGTGACCCCTTTCGCCTTGACCAAAGTCATCCAGCTGTACGAGACCAAGAACTCCCGCCACTCCTCAATGCTGGTGGGCAAGACGGGCAGTGGGAAGAGCGTCACCTGGAGGATCCTGCAGAAAGCCCTGACCGCCCTGCACCACGGCGGAGACAAAAATTACAACGTTGTCCAGGTCGGTAGTGGTGCTGGTGGACCAGGAGTTGAAAATAATAACCTGTCCCTTCAACCTCTGTCCCCGGTGGTTTCAGGTCTTCCCCCTCAACCCCAAGGCCATGAGTCTGGGAGAGCTGTACGGAGAGTATGACCTCGCCACCGACGAGTGGGCTGATGGAGTGCTGTCCTCGCTCATGAGATCCGCCTGTGCAGGTGTCAGAACACTGAAGACACGCCCCCAGTAGTCCCCCCAACACTTAGCCTGTGCTTATTACTCCTTGTCATGCTTGATTCCCAGTGGTGAACCTCAAGGTTCTGATTTGCGCCGCTGATTTGTTCCATCCTGTAAACCTTGTTTTTTTTTTTTTTCAGATGAGAGTCCGGATGAGAAGTGGATCGTGTTTGACGGGCCCGTCGACACCCTGTGGATCGAGAGTATGAACTCCGTCATGGATGACAACAAGGTGTTGACGCTCATCAATGGAGACAGGATCTCCATGCCGGAGCAGGTGAGAGATTCCAAGCCCCCAGACCTCAGCAGTAGTTGAAGCAGGTCTCAGCTTGGTGAGATGTTTGACATGTTTGTTCTTTTTCCTCTCTCAGGTGTCTCTGCTGTTTGAGGGGGAGAACCTGGCTCAGGCGTCTCCAGCCACAGTGTCCCGCTGTGGGATGGTCTACAACGACTACACTGACCTGGGATGGACGCCGTACGTTCAGTCCTGGTTGGACAAGCGTCACAAGGTGTCTGAGGAAATAAGCACCGTAGCTCTTTCAGAAGTCCAGGCGTTGGGTCTTGCTGCTGACTCTGATCATTTTCCTGCTGCAGGCTGAAGTGGAGCATCTCAAACTAATGTTTGACAAGTACATTGAGAAGGTCATCAACTTTAAGAAGAGCAGCTGCAAGGAGCTGATTACCATCACTGAGCTCAATGGTGTGATGTCCCTCTGCCGCCTCTACGACGCGCTGGCCACAGCTGACAATGGGGTGCGACGTCATCTGACTCCTCCAGAGATGTTCTTGAGACTCCCGCCAATCAACCAACCCAATCTCCTTTTTTGATTGCCTTGCAGATAAATGTCTCCGACACGGAACATCTGGGCATCATGGTGGAACTCTGGTTTGTCTTCAGCCTCATCTGGTCCATCTGCGGCTCTGTGGACGAGGCTGGACGCAAGAAGATTGACAATTTCCTGCGGGAGATGGACTGCAACTTCCCCGGCAAGGTTCTGCTGTCTCCTTCCTCCTTCTGCGCTGGTTCTGATCACTTTGTTTTCTCCCAGAAGATTATGGGCCATATTGATTAGTAAATCAAACAAACAAATGAAAGAGGCCGATTTCCTCCTAGGTTAGTTGGCTCCACCCTCTGAGACCCACTTTGTCTTAGTCTTCTTCCAAACGTGGGAGGTCCAACCAAGCCTCAATTTTAGCAGAAGGCTGTGCTTCCAGGAGATCTAGGAAGGTTTTTTTTCCATCACTGCTGGTGTGTGGCTGCTCCACCAGAGTCCTGGATGGAGATGTGTCTTCTACTGTGGGTCTACCCACCACCAACCTCCTCTGACCTGCTTCTGCTGTGTGAAAACCCTTTCAGGACACAGTCTACGAGTACAACGTGGACACCAAGAAGAGGACGTGGATCTCTGTGGAGGAGAAGCTGCCGAAGGGTTGGCGCTACTGCGACGAGTGAGTAGGAATCAAGAGCTTCGCAGTTGCTTTCTCTTGCAGATCGTCCAACAGCTCAAACTTCACCCTCCTGCCTCCGGCCACTTCCTGCAGGGCTCCCTTTTACAAGATCATGGTTCCCCACTGTGGACACAGTCCGCTATCACTTCCTGGTCAAGGCTCTGGTTCTGAGTCAGTACCCGGTTCTGCTTACCGGCCCTGTGGGAACCGGCAAGACCTCAGTGGCCCAGTCGGTCTTAGGGGGACTGACTGACAGGTGGACTGGCCTCATCATCAACATGTCTTCTCAGGTGGGAGCCCACTCTAACCCTAACGCTTACCTCACCTCAGAAAGCAGACCCAGGTCTCACAGGTTCTCCGTCCTCCCTCCAGACCACGGCCGCTAATATCCAGGCCATCGTGGAGAGTCGTGTGGAGAAGAGGACCAAGGGTGAATTTGTGCCGACAGGTGGGAAGCGCCTGCTGTGCTTCCTGGATGACCTCAACATGCCGGCCAATGACCTCTTTGGCTCCCAGCCCCCGCTGGAGCTGCTGCGCCTCTGGATCGACTACGGCTTCTGGTACGACCACCAGAAACAGACCCAGAAGTTTGTCAAGGTGAGAGACAGTCCAGTCCCTGCTGAGGTGATGGCGTGTGAGAGACGTTCAAACTCTGCAACCTGGCAACCTGTGTGTGCAGGACATGTTCATCCTGGCATCCATGGGGCCCCCTGGTGGAGGGAGGACCAATATTTCACAGCGCTTGCAGAGTCGCTTCAACCTCATCAACATGACCTTCCCTCACGTAAGAGCCACAACCTGCATACCCCCCTGAAACTGGCCACAGCCACCAGGAGGCGCCGGCCCAGACCACAAGCTGTCCTTTCTCTGTGTGTGCAGGAGTCCCAGATCAGGCGCATCTTCAGCACCATGATCAACCAGAAGCTGGAGGACTTCAAGGAGGACGTGAAGCCCATCGGAGACATTCTGACCCAGGCCACACTCAAACTCTACTCCGCTGTTTCCGCTCATTTTCTCCCCACTCCCGCCAAGATACACTACCTGTTCAACCTGAGAGACATCTCCAAGGTGAGCGTCAGGGTTACTGTTTATTATCCAGGCAGGCTGGATGGAATGTTGGCTAAATCCCATCACCACTCGTAGGTGTTCCAGGGTCTGCTGCGAGCCCATCCCGAGTTCCACAACAACAAGAACAACATCACCAGACTGTGGATCCACGAGTGCTTCAGGTGGCCGCAGCTCACGCCTCTCACACCCGTTACACTGTGACCTTTAACCCGTGCCCTTCCTCCTGTTTGTACTGGAAGGGGTGAAAACGTTCCCTGTGTTGTGTTGTGTTGTGTTGTGTTGTGTTGCGGTTGCTCTCAGGGTTTTCTCTGACCGGCTGATCGATTACACCGACCTGGAGGCCTTCGTGGTCCTGCTGGGGAAGAACCTGGCCTCACTCTTTGACCTCACCTTCCACGGCATCTGCCCCAACAAGCAGCCGCCCATATTTGGTACAGCGCTTGCAAGTTGGCACATTGAATGATGACAACGTGTTGGGGAGTGTGTGTTTTTGTCACGCTAGTGCTGTTGTTTATTGACTGACAGGTGATTTCCTGAACGAGTTCCGTGTGTACGAGGACCTCCGTGACCTGAACAACCTCAAGGCCTTCATGGAGACACAACTGGAGGACTACAACCAGATGCCGGGACTGGTGCCAATGAGTCTGGTGCTCTTCAAAGACGCCATCCAACACAGTGTGTTCCAAACACCAAAAACACACACACACACACACACACACTGAGGAACACCAGTGCAGGTGGTGCCAGCAGCAGCTACAGTCTGAGCCAAAGGGATTTTAAGACTCTGCTTGGTGGCATCTCTGCAGTGATTGGTCGGTGGCCTCTAGGTGGATTAACGAAGTGGTCAACCCTCTGTCCTCAGTCACCCGGGCAGTGCGTGTCATCAGCCAGCCACGGGGCAACATGCTGCTGGTGGGCGTTGGCGGCTCCGGCAGGCAGAGCCTCTCCAGGATGGCGGCCTACATCTGCGAATACCAGGTCTTCATGGTCGAGGTGACCAAGCAGTACCGCAGACAGGAGTTCCGAGAAGGTGAGAAAAAACCATCCCGACTCGCAGACGACACCGAGGTCACCACCGTGGTCACCACCGAGCTCCCCTCCTGCTTACAGACATCAAGCGTCTGTACCGGCTGAGCGGCGTGGAGAACCGGCCCACCGTCTTCCTCTTCAACGACACTCAGATCGTGGACAAGTCCTTCCTGGAGGACATCAACAACATCCTGAGCTCCGGGGAGGTTCCCAACCTCTTCAAGCCGGACGAGCTCGCCGAGGTCTGTCTGCTGAGGCTCTCTCCTCTTCTCTTCTCCATCCCTCTTCTCTTCGTAATGTCTGTTCTGCTGCGCCCCCTGCAGGTGTGCAACGCTCTGTCGGAGGACGCCAGGCGGGACAAGGTGCTGCAGACGCCCGACTCTCTCTTCCGGTACCTGATCGAGCGGGTCAGGAGCAACCTGCACGTCATCCTGTGCATGAGCCCAGTGGGGGAGCTCTTCAGGTGGGTCCTGCTGGTCTTCAGACCACGTGGCTACAGAAGATAGATTTCAGTGAGGTTCTCCAACTTCTCCCCCCTCTCAATCCCCCTGGACAGGAAGCGCATCCTCCAGTACCCAGCGCTGGTCAGCTGCACCTCCATCGACTGGTTCTGTGACTGGCCCAGGGACGCTCTGCTGGAGGTGGCCGAGAGGTACCTGGATGGTATGGAGCTGGGCTCCAAGGAGGGGGTGAGGAGGACTGGCACACACACACACATGCACAGATCTTCTCTCTGGTTGAACTCTTTCCTCATGGAGCTCCTGTCAGAGGTCTTGAAGGGAGCTGAGTGGTGGAGAAACACCAAAGTTCAGGACTAAAGTCCTGCTGGTCCAGCAGGTGTGCAGGGCCTCCTGCCACTGGCCTCCTGTGCACCTCACTGCTGACCCTCTTACTTTTATATGAGGTTGGAGAGTTGTTGAGGAGTCTTCTTCTTCTTCAACATCCACAGCTTCATTTTCCACCTTGCGCTCTGAGACTTTTAGCTCCTCCTCCTGCTTGCCTGCACCCAAGCTCAGCTGATGGCTGCCCGCTTGTTTGTTTGCCGTCTCAGATCCAGACAGACGTGGCCAGCATCTTTGTGATCACCCACCAGTCGGTGGCTCAGATGTCCAGCAGGATGAAGCTGGAGCTGCGGAGACACAACTACGTGACGCCCACCAACTACCTGGAGCTGGTGTCTGGATACAAGAAGTGAGGAGCTCTGCTCTCCTGCAACACGACAACACAAAACTAGCGTTGACCGCCCCCATGTCTGTCTGTGTGTGTGTGTGTGTGTGCGTGCGTGCACGGCCAGGCTGCTGGCAGAGAAGCGCAGCGAGCTGGGCGGAAAGGTCAGCAAGCTGCGCACCGGCCTCTTCAAGATCAGCGACACGCGGGAGAAGGTGGAGGCCATGTCGGTGGAGCTGGAGGAGGCCAAGAAGCAGGTGGCCGAGTGCCAGATCAGCTGCGATGAGTACCTGTCGGTCATCCTGCAGCAGAAGAAGGAGGCTGACAAGCAGCAGAAGGTGAAGAAGAAGAAGAACCAGTAGCAGCAGCAGCACCTTTGCAGGCTCCTCACTTCCTGTTTCCACAGGTGTAGCTTTGACAAGTGTGTGTGTGTGTGTGTGTGTGTGTGTGTGTGTGTGTGTGCGCAGGCGGTGAGTGCCAACAGTGAGAAGATCGCAGCGGAGGAGCTACAGTGTAAAGCCATGGCTGAGAACGCTCAGAGGGACCTGGATGAAGCTCTGCCAGCCCTGCAGGAGGCCATGAAGGTAGGACTTCACCACAAACCCTCTGGCACCTTCTGCACCTCTGTTTGACCTGACCTGGCCCCTCCCCATCTGCAGGCCCTGGGGTCTCTGAACAAGAACGACATGACAGAGATCAAGTCGTACGGCCGCCCACCGCCGCTGGTGGAGAAGGTGATGGCGGCTGTCATGACCCTGCAGTGCAAGGAGCCCACCTGGGCCGAGGCCAAGAGGCAGCTGGGTGAGGCACCGCGTCCAGCAGCAGAGCACAAGACTCTGAAATCTGATTGGCTGGGATACAAAAGCAGTCAAATCTGCTTTACTTAGCTAACGTTAGCATGAGTCATCTCAGCAAACGTATGCAACCACGTTCTGGCACTAATCTCTTGTCAAGTCCGCTCTCTTAGGAGGCAAGACATTCTCGTGACACTGCCAACTAGTGGCCTGGCATGCACACTGCAGCCTTCCCAGCCAGACTCGCCTCAGCATCTCCTGAGAGGTAAAAAAACAAAACCCAAAACCAAACAAAAATGTGTCCTTCTGCAGGTGAAGCCAACTTCATTAAGACCCTGGTGCACTTCGACAAGGACAACATCTCAGACCGCGTGCTCAAGAAGATCGGCCAGTACTGCCGGATGTCCGACTTCCACCCCGACATCATCGGCAAGGTGTCGCTGGCCGCCAAGTCACTCTGCATGTGGGTCCGAGCCATGGAGGTACCGCACCCAGCCGAGCATCTGGCCATGGTGTCCATGGGGGCGTTGCATGCATCTCTCACTGATGGCTCCTCCCCCTCATCCAGGTTTATGGGCGGATCTACAGGGTGGTGGAGCCCAAGCGGATGCAGCTGAATGCCGCCAAGTCCCAGCTCGATGAGAAACAGGCGGCGCTGGCCGAGGCCCAGAGCAAACTGAGAGAGGTACCGAGGCTCCGGCGTCCGCAACCCCTCCCCCTCCTCCCCCTTCCCACCCCGGTCGGTGCTAACCAGCCAATCGTACGGCACGCAGGTGGCGGAGAAGCTGGACACGCTGAAGAAGGAGCACGCGGAGAGGTTGGCCGCCAAGGAGGATCTGAGGAAGAGGTCTGAGGACATGGAGATCAAACTGGACCGAGCCGGACAGCTGGTGACCGGACTGGCCGGAGAGAGAGTCCGCTGGGAGCACACAGTGGCCGTACGGCACGCACACACACACACAAACTGAACACAAAAGACACACTCTCACATTGTTTCCTCTGAATGCCCTCGTACGACCGTTTTTGTGTGTGTGGGTCTTCAGGGTCTGGAGGAGAACATGAGCTTCCTGGTGGGAGACTGCCTGCTGGCGGCCTCCTTCCTGTCCTACATGGGACCCTTCCTGTCGCACTACAGGGAGGAGCTGCTCAACATCTGGATGACACAGGTCAGGGGTGACACACACACACACACACACACACACTTGTCAAAGCTACACCTGTGGTGCTGCTACTGGTTCTGGTTCTGGTTCTGGTTCTTCTTCTTCTTCTTCTTCTTCTTCTTCTCCTTCTCCTTTTCCTTCTCCTCCTCCTCCTCCTCCTCCTCCTCCTTCTTCTTCTTCTTCTTCTTCTTCTTCTTCACCTTCTTCTCTCACACGGCACCAGGTGTTGGAGGTGGAGATCGCGGTCAAGCCCGGCTTCACTTTTGCGGACTTCCTGTCGTGTCCGACATCAGTGAGGGACTGGAACATCCAGGGTCTGCCCTCGGACGCCTTCTCCACCGAGAACGGAGTCCTCGTGACCAGAGGGAACCGGTGGGTTGAGCTTCAGCGTTGGGAGTCGATTGTTGTGTCGAGGCCTCCAAAGTGATTTGGTGGTTGCCTCCAGGTGGCCGCTGATGGTGGACCCTCAAGGACAGGCCCTCAAGTGGATCAAGAACATGGAGATGGAGAAGGTAAGAGTCGCTTCCTCTAGCCTAGCCTGACCCCAGTGGTCGAGGGTGGTACTGCAGGAAAGCAGCAGGGAGTTCAATCAAATATTTACATGAAAACTTTAGTGGCTGATAAAACAAAGATAAAACAAAGATATCAGGAAGTGAGGAAAGATGCAGCTGATTATCAACATTATTAATGATTATTATTATTGTATATTAATGTGCACGTGTGTGTGTGTGTGTGTGTGTGTGTGTGTGTGTGTCTGCAGGGACTGAAGGTGGTGGACTTCCAGATGCCAGACTACCTGGTGGTGGTGGAGAGGGCCATCCAGTTTGGGACTCCGGTGCTGCTGCAGAATGTCCAGGAGGACCTGGAACCATCGCTGAACCCGGTCCTCAACAAGTCGCTCACTCGAATCGGTCAGTCAAGCACGCACGCACAGGTGGTGAGCAGAGGTGCGCGGTGGCGAGTCTGAACGCCTCGGCTCCCCCTGCAGGCGGCAGGCTGTTCATGAAGCTGGGTGACAAGGACGTGGAGTACAACCCCGACTTCCGCTTCTACATCACCACCAAGCTGTCCAACCCCCACTACACCCCCGAGACCTGCACCAAGACCACCATCGTCAACTTCGCCGTCAAGGAGCAGGTGAGCCTGCCATCCTGCTCCATCCAGCAGGGGGCAGCAGGTGGCAGCAGGCTGAGTGTGTGTGTGTGTGCAGGGTCTGGAGGCTCAACTCCTGGGCATCGTGGTGCGTAAAGAGCGACCCGACCTGGAGGAGCAGAAGGACTCGCTGGTGATGGGCATCGCCTCCGGCAAGAGAACCCTGCAGGAGCTGGAGGACGAGATCCTGAGGTGGGTCGGCTGGCCGCCACACACCTGAGCTCCTCCCCCTCTGTCTCCTCCTCCACCTCCTCCTGCTCCCCCTCCATCATCTTCTTCCACGTGTGTAGGTTGCTGAACGAGACCAGCGGCTCCCTGCTGGACGACTTGCAGCTGGTCAACACTCTGCAGACCAGCAAGGTGACGTCCACCGAGGTGTCGGAGCAGCTGGAGACCAGCGAGCAGACGGAGATCATGATCGACACGGCCAGAGAGGTCGGCCACTCGCACACATTGTTTTTGTCAATTGTAGCTTTTCCAAGCTGGTGGAGCTTCCCAGTGTCCAAGAGAAGGCCAAGAGTACCAAAAAAAAAAGCCTGCATCTCCATCGTTTGGCCAGCAGGAGGCCACCAAAGCTGGCTGCACAAAGAATGAAAAAAAAACAGTGGTTGTAAATAAAAGGGAGGAGCCCTAAATTCACAATGTTACAAACCGGTTACAATGTTTCTGTTTGGTCTGAAAAAAAAAAAATCAATCAATCAGCCAATCAGCTTTAATGTCCATTTTGTGTGATTTGGTCTAATTTGGAGTTGTGGGTGTGGCTACAGTTTACTAGCCAACTGTAGTTGCACTCACTGCGCTTGGGTCACTGCTCACTTCCTGTCTCCTCGATCACTTCCTGTATCTTTGGTGACTCGGCTTCCTGCCTCCTCACTGATATCCTGTCTCCTCGGTGACTTCCTGTCTCCTCGGTGACTTCCTGTCTCCTCAGGCCTACAGGCCGTGCGCCCAGCGGGCCTCCATCCTCTTCTCCATCCTCAACGAGATGGGTCGCATCGACCCCATGTACCAGTTCTCCCTGGATGCCTACATTGAGTTGTTCAACCTCAGCATCAAGAAGAGCAAGCGCAGCCACAAGCTGGAGGAGCGCATCGAGAACCTCAACACCTACCACACCTACGCCGTGTACAGGTGAGGTCAAGACCCCGGAGATGATTCCTGTCTCTCAGCGGCTGGAAGTCAAGATCTTGAGGATGATTGTTCAGGACTTGAGATGTTTGACTTCGGCTGAACCGTTTCACCTGTGCAGGTACACCTGCCGTGGCCTGTTTGAGGTCCACAAGCTGCTCTTCAGCTTCCAGATGTGCGTCAAAATCCTCGAGGCAGCGGGAAAACTCAACATGACCGAGTACTACTTCTTTCTCCGAGGAGGAATCGTAAGAAAAACACAAGAGTTTGAGTTTGAAGGTCCCATGTTCTGCCCGAGTTCCCCCACAGTTCCCACCAGTTCAAACCAGTTCAAACCAGTTCCCACCAGTTCAAACCAGTTCAAACCAGTTCCCACCAGTTCATACCAGCTCAAACCACCTCAAACCAGGAACACTTTTCCCAGTGTGCACTCCAGGACCTTGCTCCTGCCTGGAGATCTGCAGAGGGTTGAGGACCACCACTGATGTGTGAAGCTGTGTGTGTGTGTGTGTGCGGTGTCATCTCCAGGTCTTGGACAAGGACGAGCAGATGGACAACCCCTGCCCCACCTGGCTGTCAGACCCCAGCTGGGACAACATCACCGAGCTGGCCAAGCTCTCCAACTTCCAGGGCATCACCATGTCCTTCGAGCAGAACCCACGAGACTGGAACCTGTGGTTCACCGCCACGCAGCCGGAGAACTGCCAGCTGCCAGGTGGGCCGGCCAGATCCGGCAGTCTCCGCCCACTCCGGCTGGACCCCCCCGCCCTGAGCTCCTCTGTGTGTGTGTGTGTCTCCAGGCGAGTGGGAGAGCAACTGTGACGAGCTGCAGAAGATGCTGGTTGTCCGCTGCCTGCGCCAGGACCGGGTCTCCGCCTGCGTCATCACCTTCGTCATCAACCACCTGGGCGCTCGCTTCGTGGAGCCGCCCGTCCTCGACATGAAGGCCGTGAGTTTGTAGCGGAGATGATTCACATCTCTGCTTCCTCGGCGTGAGGGTGAAGAAACGCTTTGGTCTGCCGGTCTAACCCTAACCCTGCAGGTGGTGGAGGAGTCCTCCTGCACCACGCCGCTGATCTTCGTCCTGTCGCCCGGCGTGGACCCCACGGGGGCGCTGCTGCACCTGGCCGAGGCCCTGGACCGGATCAAGGACTTCCACGCCCTGTCGCTGGGCCAGGGCCAGGCGCCCATCGCCAAGAGCATGATCGAGGAGGGCGTGAAGAAAGGTGCGGTGCAGCGCCCGCACTCACGCGCACCTGTTCCATCGCCGCCCACCTGACCTCTGACCTCCACCTCTCCTCAGGTCATTGGGTCTTCCTTGCCAACTGCCACCTGTCGCTGTCCTGGATGCCGGGGCTGGACAAGCTGGTGGAGCAGCTGCCGGTGGAGCAGCCGGACCCCAACTTCAGGCTGTGGCTCAGCTCCTCGCCCAACCCGGACTTCCCCGTCACCATCCTGCAGGCGGGGATCAAGATGACCACCGAGCCCCCCAAGGTGGCCGTTCCCAGCCCCTCAGTCCTCCCAGAATCCACTGCAGCGACCCGTTCATGCTCACTGGTGTCAATACAGCACCTAGCATGTAGCATGTAGCAGTAGTGTCACTTCCCATCATGTCTGTGGAAACTGGTGCTGTGTCTCAATCCAGGCTCTGCATCCTTCCAAGGCTGCATTTGAAAGGAAGTTGCGTCATAGCACTGCGTGAAGGCTCCTCCCACTTCCCAAAAGTCAGAAGGATGCTCCAAATGCACCCTACTGTTAGCACCAAGGCTACACCGCTACTATCCTTCACCTCCTTCTGTATCCCAGGATGCTTTGCAGCAGCAGGCAAAGCACCCTGGGATCCTGGGAAGTCAGCTGAAATTAGCGCCATCTACTGGCAAAGACACGACGTATAAATTTATGTATTGAAATTTCACGTCAAATATTCAGTTTTTAACGCAGGGTTTTTACTTATTTGAACATCCAACGCCATCGTTAGATGGAGAACCAATGGTTAGCTTGATGCTATGAAAACGTCACTTCCGGGGTTGGCCAGCAGGAGGGAACGGCGGTGACGCAGGAAATACGCCGAAGGCTAGACCGTCCCGTGTGGTTACCGGGGAGGCGGGGTTTGGTTGGTCCTTCTGGGCCGGGTCCTTCTGGGCCGGGTCCTTGGAGGACGCTCGTTTTGAAGGGTGCAGACCCTGAATTGAGACACTGCTCTGATTGGTTGATGTGTTACGCAGCAACTATTTTATTTATGGAATAATATTAGTAGCGGCCCATTATGCCCATGAAAACCCAGTCATGCCATATTAGCCTAGCCTAGCACTTATAATGAGACGTCCATGGACTCCTTCGCCTTACCTGGGCCTGGTGGGAGGTGTTAACGCTGCCCCCTGCTGTCCGGTCCACAGGGCCTGAAGTCCAACATGAAGCGGCTGTACCAGCTGGTGACGGAGGAGCAGTTCAAGCGCTGCGCCCGGCCCATCTTCTACAGGAAGCTGCTCTTCTCGCTCTGCTTCTTCCACAGCGTGCTGCTGGAGAGGAAGAAGTTCCTGCAGATGGGCTGGAACATCATCTACGGCTTCAACGACTCCGACTTTGAGGTCCCAACCCTCCGCCTCGCTTCCATCCTCGCCGTCCGCCGGCTCTTCTCAACCTTCCATCACCCTCTTCCCTCTCCTCCCTACAGGTGAGCGAGAGCCTGCTGTGCCTCTACCTGGACGAGTACGAGCAGGTTCCCTGGGACGCCCTCAAGTACC
Source organism: Thamnaconus septentrionalis (assembly GCA_009823395.1). Lineage (NCBI taxonomy): Eukaryota > Metazoa > Chordata > Actinopteri > Tetraodontiformes > Monacanthidae > Thamnaconus > Thamnaconus septentrionalis. The sequence goes on along the minus strand of CM020507.1, from coordinate 608,413 downwards.
TCATCGCAGGGGTCAACTACGGAGGTCACGTGACCGACGACTGGGACCGCCGCGTCCTGATCACCTACATCAACGACTACTTCTGCCAGGAGGCCATCACACAACCCTTCTTCAAGTGAGACACACACACACACACACACACACACACACTGAGCAGCAGCTCCACCTACTGGACAACCTCAAATTAGGAGATCAATAAAATAAAGGTGTGATAGTACACAGAAATGTATAACACAGTATAATAGAGAACAATTTGATGTAATATATATAGCATATCACCGAAGTACGGAAGCGTATTGCTGCCACCCTAGAAAAAAAAAACAGAGCTCAGTATCACGTTATAACGTGAACGTTTTTACATTATGTAAAAATGTTCACGTAAAAACGTAAAAACTATCACGTTATAACGTAAAAACGGGGCTCAGTATCACGTTATAACGTTATAACGTGATACTGAGCCCCGTTTTTTTTTTCTAGGGTGGCAGCAATACGCTTCCGTACCAAACTGGAATTGTGTGTGTGTGTGTGTGTGTGTGTTGCTGCGGCAGGTTGTCGTCCTCCACCTGCTACTACATCCCCCGGGACGGCCCCCAGTCCCAGTACCAGGAGTACATCGGCATGCTGCCGCCCTCCGAGCACCCCGAGGTCTTCGGCCAGCACTTCAACGCCGACATCAGCAGCCAGATCGCCGAGGCCAAGATGCTGTTCGACACGCTGCTGTCGCTGCAGCCGCAGGTCACCGGGCCCGCGGCGGCCGGGCCCAGCCAGGAGGACCATGTGGGTGGTGGAGGGGCCGGATGGGAAGAGGGGGGAGGGGATGAGGGGAAGGCCTGAACGTTCCTCACGCTCTGGCTTTGCTTTGCTCGCTGGCTTGGCGTCCAGGTGTTGGAGCTCCTGGCTGACGTCCGCAGCATCATCCCGGCGCCCATCGACTACGAGGGCACCAGGGCGCTGATCCAGGACAACCCCTCCCCCCTCAATGTGGTCCTGCTGCAGGAGATCCAGAGATACAACTCCCTGCTGCAGACCATCATGTAGGAGCTTTGTGGCCTGAGCTGTGTGTGAGCAGCACCTCAGGACCTCAGGACCTCAGGACCTCAGGACCGTGTGGCTCATCGTTGCAGCTCTGTGTGTCTTCCAGCTCCTCTGTGGTGGAGCTGCAGAAAGGCATCAAGGGTCTGGTGGTGATGTCGTCCAGCCTGGAGGAGACCTTCAACTGCATCTTCGACGGTCAAGTCCCACCACTGTGGGAGAAGGTACACACACACACACACACACACACACACACACACACACACACACACACACACACACACACTTGCTGTGTCTCAGTCCAGGCTCTGCATCCTTGGAAGGCTGCATTTGAAAGGAAGTTGCGTCATAGCACTGCGTGAAGGCTCCTCCCAATTCCCAGAAGTCAGAAGGACGCTCCAAATGCACCCTACTGTTAGCCCATTCCAAGGCTACACCGCTACTATCCTTCACTTCCTTCTGTATCCCAGGATGCTTTGCAGCAGCACGCAAAGCATCCTGGGAAGTCAGCTGAAATTAGCGCCATCTACTGGCAAAGACACTTCGTATAAATTTAAGTATTGCAATTTCACATTAAATATTCAGTTTTTAACGCAGGGTTTTATTGATTTGAACATCCAACGCCATCGTTGGATGGAGAACCAATGGTTAGCTTGATGCTATGAAAACGTCACTTCCGGGGTTGGCCAGCAGGAGGGAAACGGCGTTGACGCAACCAGGAAATACGCCGAAGGCTAGACCGTCCCCTGTGGTTACCGGGGAGGCGGGGTTTGGGTTGGTCCTTCTGGGCCGGGTCCTTGGAGGACGCTTCCTTCAGATGGAGGACGCTTCCTTCAGACGGAGGACGCTTCCTTTGAAGGATGCAGACCCTGGACTGAGACACAGCAACAGACACTCACTCAAGCTGTGGTGTAGCTACTTCCTGTCTGTGGCGTGGTGGCCCCTCCCCTCCTCAGCGTGCTGCGCCTCCCTCCCACCACTAGGCGTACCCCTCGCTGAAGCCACTGTCCTCCTGGACTCGGGACCTCTGCCAGCGGGTGGAGCAGTTTGCCCGCTGGGCGGCGACTATAACTCCGCCCACCCTCTTCTGGCTCTCCGGCTTCACCTTCCCCAACGGCTTCCTGACGGCGGTGCTGCAGTCCTACGCCCGGCAACACAACGTGAGTGGCTGACACTCCCACTTCCTGTCCCCCACCTCCACTTCCTGACTCCTCCTCTTCTTCTCTGCCCCCCCGCCCCCCAGATCTCTGTGGACTCGCTGTCCTGGGAGTTCATGGTGGCCACGGTGGACGACAGCAACCTGGTGGAACCTCCTCCGGTGGGTCCAGTCAGTTAGCCTCCAGTTAGCATTAGCTGTCCTACCAAACTGTCGTACTGGAAGAACAACTTCCTTAAAAAGTGGCACTAATGCACCTTGATGGGTCTGGGGGTTACTGAAGTACAGAATGTGAATACTTTTGCCACCTCTGTCAGTAAAAGTATGGATACTTGGATCCACTGCACAGTACAATACACATAATAATCTCCCGCTAATAATAATAATACAAATATCTTCTTTGAACTACACAACAGCGGAGTTGACGTAGCTTCACTTCAACCGCTAGCATTAATAGTAAATGAAATATTTTTTAACGAACATTTGTATCTTTCAAGTACATAACAGTACTTGTGTACAAATGTAGGGAGCCGAGGTAAAAATGGAAATACTCAATAATACTCGAGTAAAGTACACACACCTGAAACAACCACTGCAGTACAGTACTCAGTCAAGTATTTGTACCCACCGTGCAGGATGGAGTGTTTGTCCGAGGCCTCTACCTGGAGGGGGCCGGCTGGGACCGCAAGAACTCCTGCCTGGTGGAGGCGGAGCCTATGCAGATGGTTTGTCCAATCCCCACCATCCACTTCAAACCCATGGAGATCCGCAAGAAGTCGGCCAAGAGTGAGTGACCGCCATGGTGGAGTCAGGGGCGGGGCTAGGGGGGTCTGTGATGTCACTAACTCTGTGTGTGTGTGTGTGTGTGTGTGTGTGTGTGTGTGTGTGTGTGTGTGTGCTCAGACATGTACCTGTGCCCGTGCTACTACTTCCCGGTGCGTTCAGGTGCAGGGGGCCGGCCCTCCTTCGTGGTGGGGGTGGAGCTGAGATCGGGGGCGGTGGCTTCGGAGCACTGGATCAAGAGGGGGACGGCCCTGCTGATGAGCCTCAGCCACTGAGTCGGCCAATCACGAGCCGCCGCCGCCGCGCCAAAGAGTTACACAACAAAGATTGACGTGCATGTTTGTTTGTTTCACCACAACCAACAACAAGTGCTTGTTTTTTGTCACCAACATGTTGTGTTCACCCTGCCAAACAGTGTGTGTGTGTGTTTGTCCTCCACTGGCAGACACACAGTATTTTTGAGGTGGGCGGGGCTTCACTTATCACTTTTTTTATTTTTTTTTTTCATTTAACAAAAAAAAAATTGTGGGCCTGAACCTTGGTCTGATTCTAATGCGCTGTGTCAGCCAGCAGGGGGCACTGTTGACCTTCACTGCAGCTTTGTTTTGATGACGATGCACAGAAGAGATTTAAAACAGCTTCTTTAGTTTCAAGCACACTTGTTTTAATGAGACGGGGGGAGGGGTTTGTTTTTCTTGGGGGTCATTTTCCTATTTCAACAGATTAAAACTCTTCAACCCGACAGTCTGTCTCGGTTTTCTCTGTCCAATCAGCCGATGGCAGCTTCTTCTTCTCCTCCTCCTCCTGTGCGGTGGCTGAGACCTCCAGAGCAGCAGCAGATTCAGTGGTTAAAGGTCACAATGAAAGAGTTGGTTACAGTTTTTGGAGTTAGACTAATAATGAAGATGATGATGAAGATGATGAAGACCTGACCCAGTTCTACACCGAGGTTCTGGCCCAGAGCCTGACGGCAGCCCTGCGCCGCTGGTACCATGTCAACTGAAAACCCGCCGCTGAGGGACCCAACAGTTCCATAAATAAAGACCAGACAGGGGGGGCGGAGCTCCGGCCTCCTCTTGGCTCCGCCCTCCCCCCCCCAGCCACGGACCAGCTACTGTCCTCCTGAGCTGCTGACGATGGCGTAGATGATGCCTCCAAGGATCGCAGCTCCCACCAGCACCGCCACGATGATGAAGATGATCTTCATCCTCTGGTTCTCCCAGCGCTTCTTCTGCTTCAGCGTCTGGGTCTTCTTCTGGAACACTCGGCCCTGCCGGTGGGGGGGGTGTGGGGGTTGGGGGGCGGGGCAAATAGGAAACTGTGAGCAGTTCTCCACCGGACTTCAAACACCTTAGACTTTCCCACCTCTAGGTTGCCTGGATGACATCATCAGGTTAAAAAACCTCCTGAGCTTCCAAACTGACCAAACCCTGACTCCTCGACCCCCCAGGTGCCATCCACAGCTGACAAGACCACATGACCACATGAAAAAAATGATATTTTCTTCAGGTTTTCTACAGTTCTAGGGTTCTTGGACACGCAGCTGGAGTTCCTGCTGGTGGACGCACACAGCGTCGCCTCCCTGTGATGTAACTGAGGTCAGCTGACACGTGGGAACGCCGCGACCCCCCCCATTGACCTCCGGATGGACATTTGTCTGCTGGCACGTCCTGGACCAGCCAGGGAGAGAAGCCAGCTCGCCGCCGCCGCCGCCGCCGCCGCCGCTCATTCATCTGGGCTGAACAATAGGAAATACCTCTCCAGAAATAGCTCCATAAAACACAATCAGGATGTCAAATGTACATTTGTTTTCCTCTCCAGCTCCACCTAGTGTCTATTTATAGACATCAGCTTGACGTTTCCTGCTTGGAATATCTAGACGTGCCAGGAGCGGGAGCTGTGTGGCTGCACTGGGAGGTCAAGCTGCTCAGACACCAGCGGGATCTGACAGAAGATCTTCTGAAGGTCTCAGCTGATGATCTGACAGAAGATCTTCTGTCAGATCATCAGCTGATGATCTGACAGAAGATCTTCTGAAGGTCTCGGCTGGACGCTGATGATCTGACAGAAGATCTTCTGAAGGTCTCAGCTGGACGCTGATGATCTGACAGAAGATCTTCTGAAGGTCTCGGCTGGATGCTGATGATCTGACAGAAGATCTTCTGAAGGTCTCGGCTGGATGCTGATGATCTGACAGAAGATCTTCTGAAGGTCTCAGCTGGATGCTGATGATCTGACAGAAGATCTTCTGAAGGTCTCGGCTGGATGCTGAGGTCCATCCAGTGTTTCCACATCAGGAAGTCGTGGTGAAAGTGAAACACTGGAGGGACGACAGCCAGTCAGGTCGGTGGGTTGGGGAGGGGGGTGACTCGCCTGTTAGCGCGCTGTCAGCACGTTGGCATGTACAGTCGCCACTGGAAACCAGAGGGTCGAGTCTGACATCACCAGCAGGGGGCGTGGTCTCTAGATCAGACCAACCTGTCTGTCTGTCTGCCTGCAGCTGCGTTCCCATCACCGCTAGAATTGTGCCAACCCTAAACATGGCTGAAAGGTTTTGACGCTCATCAGGTGGTTTCCCACACGTCTGTCCGTCTGTCTCACCGTCTTCCTCCCTCCCTCCCTCCCCCACTCTCTCTCTCTCTCTCACTCTCCATCCCTCCGCCAGTCTCCCTGCTTGTCTCACCTTCTCCTTCAGCTCCTCCGCCCGGTCCTCCAGGTCCTCCAGCTTCCCCGACCTCTCGTTGGCCTTGGCCATGTTGTCCAACATGATCTCCTTCACCTCCTCCACATCCTCCTGGGTCTGCTGCAGCCGGCTCTTCCCGTTCTGCTGCCCCCCGACACACACACACACACACACACACACACACACACACACACACACATCAGTGCTGACGTTCACTTCTGGTGGGAAATGTTTCATGAGAAGATGAGAGCAGCAGTTGCACTTCCTGTTCTCATGTTATTAGAATACAAGTCAAATTGAGAATTGCTGTTTTCTTCCTGACAACACTTTCAATCACATTATTATTGTTATTATTATTCATAGTTCTTCTGGCAACTTTGCCACACTCTTCACTTCACTTCATCACATCGTCGACAAAACATTGAAATGGTTTGCATTGCGTTCACATGTTGCACGACGACAGTATTGTTAAAGCTTCATTCACTGTATTATATGACGACACAAAGATCTGAACTCCCAGAAATCATATGATGGGACCTTCAGCTCTGCGGCCCCCAGACTGTGGAAGTCGCTTCCCGACCACCTGAGGGCCTCACAGACTGCGGATGTTTTGAAGCGAAACCTAAAAACCCACCTTTTTAGAACAGCTTTTAGTTGAACTGTTTTTATTTTTCTTTATTGCCTTTGTCTCTGCCAGCACTTTGAACAGCATTTTAGTTGAACTATTATTTTATTATTATTATTATTATTATTATTATTATTATTATTATTATTATTATATTTAGTCTCAGGGCAAAAGCAGAAACTTTAGCGAACTTCTGACCAGACAGCCTGGTCTCCCTCAGAAACTGAAGAAGCTTTGTCGGGCTAACGGCTAACAGCTAGCTGCTGCTGGAGGGATTTGTGTGGCCTGCAGGTTGGTGCAGGTTGTCGCTGAGTCTCCCTGTTTGTGTTTGGCTGCTGTGGAAATAACCGGCCGGTCACATGACTGCGTCAGCCAGTGTGTTCACCTGAGTGTTGCCTTCCTCTCATTAGGAAACTGTTCACCATCACAGCAAAGTCCTCACATGCAGGTGAAGTGCTGTGATTTGGCCAGGGTCACCACTGGGTGTCACTAGTGAGCACTCAGGCCTCTTTCCAAACACAACCAAGAAGAAGAATCACTGCACCTCAAATTCACTGCAGTGTTTCACAACTGCACTCAGCAGCAGCAAATCAACCAATCAATCAACCGATGAGTCGGTGAGGAGTGGCTGCAGTCTGCCAGACGGCCACCAGGGGGCACTCTTAAGACTTTTGGAGCTGCCTTGTGTTAGTAGTGTTAGGATGCAGCCACTGATCAGCTGCTGGAAGGAGACAAAAGTTTCTGGAGAGACAAACTTGAGACTGGACAGGAAGTGAACTCCTCTTCATCAGTCACAGCGCCCTCGTGTGGACAGTGACTGTATGTAAGAAGTATGTAAGAACTGAAGGACAGGGGGCAGGTTTTCAGTCCTCCATCCTGGACCGCAGTGGAGCAGCTTCACGCGTCCTTTAGCCCTGTGTTTGCAGCCAACACCTGACCAGGGGAACGGTATCAGGGCCATTTGTGACATCACCGGGGGCTGATTCCCAGAAGCTGTTGTGGTTTCTCATGCCAGGAGAGCCCAACGATCACAGAGCAACGATCTGAAATCCAGCCTGAGAAGATCAGCACGTCCTTCAAGCAGCAGCAGTCGCAGCAGCAGCAGCTCAGAGTGGGTCAGAGCGTCTCAGAGTGTCTGGTGGCTGCAGCCTGGCCAGACCGGCGGCAGGATGTTCTCACACGGCAGCGTTCTCCTTCACCTTGGCCCCTGACAGGAAGCCGCCACCTCAGAGGTGGACAGGAAGAGGAAACGCAGAGACAGAACAAAACAAGGCTGCTCTGGCTGAGCGGCTGCATCACCATGATGATGATGATGATGGTGGTGGTGATGATGATGGTGATGATGATGGTGGTGGTGATGAAGGTGGAGCCAGAGCGGCTCTGATTCAGCCGTCCAGAAGCTGCTGAGAAGCTCCAGCAGGTCCTTCAGCTCGTGAAGCATTTAGCAGCAGAAGCGGAAGCGCTGCCCCCCACCCCCCACTTCCTTCCTTCACCAGCAACATACCTGGCACGTCCCCGAGGCCACGCCCACCTCCGGTGCTGACAGCTCAGGTTTCCTCCTCCTACTGGTTCACCGAGTTTGTCCGAACCGCAGTGTTGCGAAAGGTGGTCGGGACCTTTGGACCCGGACACCTGCTGACCTCCCCCAGGGGTCTCCCTGGACCTCAGCGGGTCTCGGCAGGACACCTGCTCACTTCCGGTGTGCTCGCGCCTTGCTTTCCCTTTTGATTTCCGCCGCCGCAGCGGCTTCGAGTTTCCACCGAGGGAAAACTGCGACTCTCGGCGTCGCGCGACAGCTTTGACCCGGACAAGAGGCGGAACCCGGCCCCCTTCAGAACTTTCCGAACTTCCAGAACCTCGTAGGTTCCGAACCCACTTACTCACCATGCTGCCTCGGTCTCGGCCCCGCGGTGCGTTCGCTGTCAGCTCGGCCTGGAAACTGTCCACCAACTTTCACTCGGTCGGAAGCGACCAACAGCAGGTCCGGGTCCGGGTCCGGGTCCGGGTCCGGGTCCGACTCGCTGCTCGGAGACTCTCTGGGCCCGGTGTCCTGTGTGCGTATCGGTTCCGTCGAACTCCACCCACCGTGAACTCCGATCTGCCGCTCGGCTGAGTGACTGGCGGACCTCGGATTGCCCTGTGTGTGTGTGTGTGTGTGTGTGTGTGTGGGTGTCCGCTTTAGGGGGCGTGGTCATGTGACGTCTGACGAAAATGTACTTGCGACAGTGTTGTGCCGTATTTCCGTCCTCGAACAGAACACAAAGTTGTTTTTCGCTGCTTGCAGGAAACAAACCTCAAACAACTTCCGGAAACTTTTGAAAAAACTTTATTATTTTTACACTAAACTTTGACTGCAGCACCGACAGTCTCGGTCCCGTGTGTGTGTGTGTGTGTGTGTGTGTGTGTTGCACATTGTGCAGAGCAGGCAATAAAACTAACTCCTGAACCCCTGACCCTGGATATGAGAGATGTGATGTAATATCACCACCGCCCTTCAACAACATAACAATAAAAATAAAAAAAAAAAAAAAAAAAAGCAGTGAGACTCCTGTCTGTTTGTAAACAGCCGGACTGTTGTGTAATGACCTCAGTGTGAATAATTGATGCATTATTTGTGTAGTTGGAAAGCATGAGAATTGTGAGAGGCGTGGGTTGCTATTGGTTAATGAGTGCTGCAGCCCACTGATGCTGTTTACTGAACCATGAGAGGAGTTGTGGGGCCCCCAGCTGGCTGCTTGCACTGGAGCGCCCTCCTCTCCATGTTAACCAGCGGGCCAAACTACAAACTCCTGTTCATTATTTTCCAGTTTGTAGCTCTTCCTTACTTTATTAACACCTGCTGCCTTGGAACAGAACTTCAACATCACGGCCGTGGCGTTCACAGTCGGTCTGGTTTAGTGAGAGAAATTATTTTACTACTTTGTTGTTTTGTTTTTTTAAAGTGCATCTGCTTGGTCAGCGGAGATTTATTGATATTATGATTTAATCGGGATGTTTATTTCTCTCTGGTTCTGCGCTTTAACGTCTAGATTTTCAACCTCTGTGTGAATGAAGAAATTTCCAGCAGTCAGTGAACGCAGCACAACGGAGCTCAGACCTCGAAGTGACATTTCCTGTTCTGTTTAGGCCCAGATCCCAGCAGCTGATGTGTGTGTGTGTGTGTGTGTGTGTGTGTGTGTGTGCAGGTCCTTGCAGAGACTCAGAAGGCTGCGTGCTCGCTGACTCCTTCCTGCCTCCAGAGGCTGAGTGAGGAGGCGCTGGACGGTCCGCCCGCTGAGAAATATGCACGAGTGGTCACATGATGATGATCCCCTCAGAGACCCACAACACAACAACCCACAACAACCCACAACAAGTGTGTTGTCGTTGCACAAACCCTGCTGTTGCTGCTCAGTCATTACGAATGTTTATGCTTCTCTTGTTTGTGTTGTTTTCTGCACGTCGTCACCTGACTGCAAGAGAAGGTCGGCCGCAGACACACTGTGAGGCTGTGTGTGTGTGTGTGTGTGCGTGCATGCTTCCTTGCATGTGGGTGTGTTGTGGTCACATTTATGATAAGGAGCTGACAGACTGACAACACAACTCCACTGTGTCACTCACACAATCAACATAGTTTCCAGCAGCACTGTTGTGTTGTTGTGTCGTGTCGTGTCGTGTTGTGTTGTTTTGCTGCTGACAGGCGGAGTTAAAAAAAAAAAAAATTCACAATTTATTTCTCGCTCCATATTTCAGTCCTTTCTTTTTTAATCCCCGCTGTTATTTGAAAGCAAATCTGCGTCACCGCAACAGCAACACAACTGGAGGACAAATGGAAAATATGACAACATTTTAAAAAATTTCTAAATCGCTGCCGCCCTCTCTGCTGAGGTGAGATGTATGACAGGAAGTCTATCAATAATTGCAAGTGACACGCAAGTCTTGCAAGTTTGAAAACGTGCCAAAAACAGGAAGTGGTGGAAGTCGCACACTTTCCCTGTGCGCGTGTGCGGTTGTTGTCGGCTCGAAGCAGCGCCGTGCAAACTTCCTGCTGAGAAATGACAGCTTTATGATCATTTCACTGACTCCTGTCATTAACTGGTCGCCCCCTGCTGGCCTGATCGGGCAGAGGTGCCGGGCAGGCGACCGAGGCCGTGCAGTGGAGTGAACGAACGAACGAACGAACGAATGCGTGAATTCATTTCCAACGAGTCACACTCATTTCTCATGAGTCACATAAAATACACTGAATCCTCTGCTTTAATATCTATGCAAATATATTGTAAATATTTACCTAAAACATATTCATATACATGTTTTTAACACATATATATATATATAAATAGAGTCATAATATACATGTACTACATAGACATCTATATAATACTATTTGTACCTATGCAAACATACACATAAACATGCTTACATGTGTATTGTGATATCTATATCTAACATCTATACAACTATATGAAATAACACTAGTGAAACTACCACTACTACTACTACTACTACTACTACTACTACTACTACACTACTACCACTACTAGCAGTAGTGGTAGTGGTGGTAGTGCTGAGTTCCACTGGAAAACTGGAGACATGCTGGGGCCTCCTGCTCGACGGGCTGAATGAGGTCAAAGGTCAGTCACCATGACCGCCCACTTCCCTGGCGCTGACTCAGCAGCGGTTAGCTGCTAGCTGTTAGCCACTCGCGGTGCACGGCGCAGTGCAGTGTGACTCAGGCCAGGTCCGCTCAGCTGATGCTTTGTCTGCTGACCCTCACTTCCGGCGGCATCATCGGCCCGATGCTGACAGTCTTCTGGCCCGTCACGCTGGGTCCATTTCTGCACAATGGGAGCGCTGGGCGCACAAAGAGCCCATTCAGCTCCGCTCGGCTCCGTCGCCACGGCGACCCGGCGAACCGTCACGTCCCGACGAGTCGCCGCCTGTTTCCCGGCACGGCCGGCGAGCGAAGCAGCCGCTCAGAGCGGCCGACTGTCAGAGCGACCGACTGTCTGAGCGACCGACTGTCAGAGCGACTGTCAGAGCGAGCGACTGTCTGAGCGGCCGACTGTCTGAGCGACTGTCAGAGCGACCGACTGTCTGAGCGGCCGACTGTCAGAGCGGCCGACTGTCTGAGCGGCCGACTGTCTGAGCGGCCGACTGTCAGAGCGGCCGACTGTCTGAGCGGCCGACTGTCTGAGCGACCGACTGTCTGAGCGACCGACTGTCAGAGCGACCGACTGTCTGAGCGACCGACTGTCTGAGCGGCCGACTGTCTGAGCGACCGACTGTCAGAGCGACTGTCAGAGCGAGCGACTGTCTGAGCGGCCGACTGTCTGAGCGGCCGACTGTCAGATTGGCCGACTGTCTGAGCGGCCGACTGTCTGAGCGACCGACTGTCTGAGCGACCGACTGTCAGAGCGACCGACTGTCTGAGCGACCGACTGTCAGAGCGACCGACTGTCTGAGCGGCCGACTGTCTGAGCGACCGACTGTCAGAGCGAGCGACTGTCAGAGCGGCCGACTGTCTGAGCGACCGACTGTCAGAGCGACCGACTGTCTGAGCGACCGACTGTCAGAGCGACCGACTGTCTGAGCGACTGTCTGAGCGACTGTCAGAGCGAGCGACTGTCAGAGCGGCCGACTGTCTGAGCGAGCGACTGTCAGAGCGACCGACTGTCAGAGCGACCGACTGTCTGAGCGACCGACTGTCTGAGCAACTGTCTGAGCGACCGACTGTCTGAGCAACCGACTGTCAGAGCGGCCGACTGTCTGAGCGACCGACTGTCTGAGCGGCCGACCGACTGTCAGAGCGACTGTCTGAGCGACCGACTGTCAGAGCGACCGACTGTCTGAGCGGCCGACCGACTGTCAGAGCGACTGTCTGAGCGACCGACTGTCTGAGCGACCAACTGTCTGAGCGACCGACTGTCTGACCGACCGACTGTCTGAGCCGCTGCTTGTTGTCAAAACCTGCTTGTGTGTCCTCCACTGCCTCAGCCCCTGTTGGATAAACACAGCGGGGGTTTGGCCAGAGTGGGCGGGGCCACCTCCCACCTGCTCACAGCGGTGTGGATCTGCAGGGTGTACGCAGGTGTACGCCCCATAACTACTAGAAAAAGGTCCTGAATTACCATACAAATACTAAAAAAAAATGAGCAAACAAACTCAACCCTTTCAGACCAAGTGAACTTCCTGAGGACACTGAGATCCTTCAAGATGCTGGAGATCTTCTAGCAGACTGTGGTGGCCAGCACCCTCTTCTCCTCTGTGGTCTCTCAGCCAGTCACACCAGCAGACTGAACAAGCTGATTAAGAAGGCTGGCTCTGCCATTGGCTGCAGACAGGAGACCTTTGAGGAAGGTGGAGAGGAGGACGTTGAGCAAGAGAACGGCCCATTGGTCCGACCTCACATTAGGGTTGGGTTAGGGTTAGGGTTAGGGTTAGGGGAGGTTGAACCAGTGCGCAATTTGTTGGACTAATGGGAGGTGGTTATCTATAATGGGAGGTCCGTCTATCGTCCATCCATATCTATCTATCTATCTATCTATCTATCTATCTATCTATCTATCTATCTATCTATCTATCTATCTATCTATCCATCTATCTATCTATCTATCTATCTATCTATCTATCCATCCATCCATCCATCCATCCATCTATCCATCCATCCATCCATCTATCTATCTAATGTGTCTTGTGGCTGATGCTCGTCAGTTAATTAGAGTCCGGCTGTAAACGCCTGCTATCTTCCTGTGTTGCTTGCATCATCTGGCTTCCAGGTGGCTGCTGGATACTTGCGGTGTGACTGAGCCTGCTGGTGGTTCTAGTTCAGTGTTGTTTTGAAGCAGATGTGTAAGTCAGAGTGCAGCCACTAGAATCATGCAGCCTGCACCACTGCCTGCTCACACCTGTCCTGACCTGTCTGGAGAGCCGCAGGGTTCTCACACTTTGACTGCGCCGGAGAGATTTCACTCCAGAGGAGGCAGCCGGGGTTCGGAACCCTTAAAGCCACAATCACAGCTTTTATATTTGATATATATATAAACCGCGTCGACGTTGTGCTCCTATCGAACAGACAGGAAATGGTTTTGCGTCGGAGATACTTGACAGATTCTTCCTCAGAAGCTTCTCTAAGCTCCAGATGTCATGTGGTGACCAGCTGCTGCTGAACGACCGTGAGCTCAGATCCTCTCCTCCGAGTCACTGGGAATGAAGACTTGTCAATGTTTTCATCACAACTCACAGAAATCAGGATTTAAAAGAAAACAAAAAACTGCCACCAACAAAAAAAAAAACAACCTCTGACCTGTTGAGCAGCTGATCTGACTCTGAATGTTTATTTATATGAAACTCCACAGCTGCAGCTGGCTTACACACACACACACACACACACACACACACACACACACACAGGTCTAAGACACACTGGGACTCACTCACTGTTTCCATCTGCTGGCAACTCTGGCAAACTATAAGAAAAAAAATATCAACTTTATAAAGAAAAAAATCAATTGTTTTAAGTATAAAATGTTTATTTATTTTTTTATTCCTATTCAGGTAATCCTGACTTTGGACTCAGACGTTGTCCTGATGTTTTGTCTTCCAGCAGTGTGAGTAAATATGAACAATTAATATTTCTGTTGTTCTGCCGCCGCTGCTGGGAATCACAGATTGTGACTCTTGCTCAGTGAGTCGTCAGGTGACTTCTCTTCCCGCCGTGATGACTCAGGAGCTGCAGGAAGCCGTTGGCCTCTCCGGGCTGCTGCTTCTCTTCCGGCTGTGACGTGGGTTGACAAGAACCCGACGCGCCGGTTCTGCAGGTTTGTGGCTGGCGCCGCCGCCACTTCCTCCTCATCCCGATGACGTCACCGCAGGAATGTGCAGGCGGAGGCTCAGCTCACAAGGTGCCCTGCAGGTGCCTGCAGGTACCACGCCCTCTTCTGCACCCACTTCATGTTGTTTTTAATCCTCTTGTTACGTATCGACTGGACTTAAAGTTGACTTAACAATTCAGTTTGTTTGTATTCATATGATATATAATAAACATACACATATAGACATTTACCTCCCACTCTGACCCCCTCTGTGCACTGTTCAGGCTGCCTGCACCCTGTCGCCATCTGGTGGTAGAAATGATCACAGCAGCGGCCCCACAGGGGAAAGTAAATATTAAAATTTTATTTTGTATCTGGAAGCATTAAATACCGTCAATCATCGAGGTAAAGAGACAAAACATGACACCTCTGGTCCTTCATGTGGGTTTCAGGGTGAGGATTAATAATAATAATAATAATAATAATAATAATAATAAGGAAGATACAGAAAAACAAAACAAATGAAAAACAGGAAGTGTGAAGACGTTAGCAAAGCAAGCATGAGGCAGAGTTAAATAAATAGAGTCTAAAAGAAAGAGATTCTCTTGTCGGCACTTTAGGGTAAATATACATCCAGTCAGCAAACTATTTACAGAGCAGGCAGAGCGCCTCCACCTGGAGAGACAGAGTGTAACAGCACAACCCAGAGAGTTGCTGTGATGGATGCCGGCCAGCAGGGGGCGCCACGCCACAGAGGAGGGGGCTGGTTGACTGAGACAGCCTGGTCCTCCAGCAGCTGCAGCCCAGGAACCCAACACAACAGAAACACAGCCAGGAAGCAAAGACCCACAACCTGCCGTCACAATAGTGTTGTCGAGCAAAACAAAAAAAAGTGACAAAAGTTGTGTAGAAACGTCGACGGTAGACAGTAAAGTTCCCAGAAGAAGCGAGAACAGCGACGACTCGATACATTCAACCATCCTCCGCAGTGATTCAAGTTTTAGGAAACGATTGCGTTGAACTTTAGAGAACAAGTTAGTAACAACTACACACACACTCGGGCGAGGGGTCCGAGCGAGCCAATCAGAGGGAGGGGGAGGGGCGGAGGCCTGCTGCAGGAGGGAAACTAGCAGCTGGAAGCGGTTCCAGAACCGTTCCATCAATTCAGCAGACAGGGGGGTGGGGGGGTGGGAGGGGCATCTAGGGCTTGATGGTGGGCGTGGGCGTGATGACCGGCAAGGGGGCGCTGACGGGGATGACCCCGGTGGCCAGCAGCACGATGATCAGGACGATGACCAGGACCACCACCACGATCACCACCACCAGCTTGACGTTCTTCCACCAGTAGGACCGAGCCACCTTCTGGGACGTCTGCTTGAAGTGCTGAGCCTGGAGGAGGAGAGGGTGGCACCAGGGGTTAGAGCAGGCGTGGCCACAGGTGATGTCATTGGTCCCGCCTCCTCCCTTCTTCCTCCTCCACCTTCTCTGCACACACACGCACTCACCCCGTCCTGCAGGTCATGGGTCTTGTCCATCAGGTCGTCCAGTCGCTCTCCTCGGGCCAGGATCCGGTCCACGTTGTCGGTCATCACCTTCTTCACGCCGTCCACCTGATCCCGCAGGACCTGCACCTTGTCCTTAGGGGGTGCCGCAGCCTCCGGCCCCGCCCCTGCCTCCCCCCACTCCTGCAGACACACGGAGACGGAGGCCAGGAGGTCAGTTCACACCTGGACGTCTCACCACAGTCCACAGGAAGACCTTCGTCTTCTGGATCTTCTGACCACCTTCTGTCTTTCTACTCGGTGCTTGTAACCAGGAAACAGGCCACTCCCCCTCCTTCATCACGTCACCTCCTCCGCCGTCCTCTCTGTTTATTCTCCTCTATTGATTTTTGTCCTGCAGGGTTTCCCTCCAGATCATGTGACCTTGGAGGCGGCTGACCTTCCGCCTCCCGACGGCTGCTTTTCTACGTCGACATTTACGAAGTGCAGCTCCTTCTTCCTGCAAGTTAAAGGCCCAGCGTGGAGCTGTGAGAGCGGCCTGGTGGCCGGAGGAGCGAGCAGGAAAGCACAACCATCAGGCCATCGAGGCCATCGAACCAATGGGACGCCAGCGAGCTGGGGTTAGCATTCGCACTCGCTGCAGTGGGATTCCTGCCCTGCAGATGGCGCTAAACCTCACCCTTTATTTTATTTCATTTTTATGTTATTTCTATTTCTAATTTATAGCGTACTTGTATCTCTTTTTATATTATAGTTAAGAACATCTCTCTCTCTCTCTCTCTCTCTCTCTAAAAAAACAAAACAATAAAAACAGAAAGAACCTGTGCTTGTTTTAACATCCTGTTCCTGGTGCTATGCTAACTAGCTCAGCGCTAGCACATGTCTGTAGTCAACATTTTATACAATCACTTTTCACTTGATATCTCTCTCTCTCTCTCTCTCTCTCTCTCTCTCTCTCTCTCTCTCTCTCTCTCTCTCTCTCTCTCTCTCTCTCTCTCTCTCTCTCTCTCTCTCTCTCTCTCTCTCTCTCTCTCTCTCTCTCTCTCTCTGAGACACTGCGCTACTGGCACCACCAGGAGGAGGCGCTGCGATGACTTTTATTCAATATCTCTCCATTTATTCATCTCTATCAGCATCCATGTATGTTTTTTCACAAACGCTCCTCCCGACGGCCACCTGGTGGCAGTGTAGCTCAGAGTGAAGGGACCCCCGTCGCTGTGGAAACCAACCCGCCGGACACCACGGCCAACATGACTCCTCTCGCCAGGTGTGAAGGTCTCCTGGACAACAGCGTCTAAAAACTAAAACAGAAACTCCCCGGAGAAGATGTTCGTTTCCTGGACACTTGGAAGGTTCTGAATCACCGGTGTTGCGTCCCAACTGGTTTCCAATTTAACCGCTGTTCTTCGTTGCAGATGTGCTGTGCAGTGAAGGCGCTCCTCTTGATGAAGTGTGCTTTATATCCACTGTGGTGCAGCCGCATGCTTGGGAATTTGTGACGAGTCTGCCGCCAGCACACCTGCAGCTGTTCGGAGAGGAAAGCGGCTCCGTTGGAAAACCAGTCGCGACACAACACCGGTGTTTCATAACCTTTGAAAGTGTCGGCGTGTCCAGGAAACACCGGCGAACGGAGTTCATTATCAGCCATCCCGATCAAATTCCCCATCAAATTCCAGATCAAATTCCCGACACAACTTTCAAAACTGCGTCTGTGGGGCACGGCCTGACTCACAACTAGGATGAAAGCAGGAAGGTCGAAGGTTTATTGGGCTCGTGAGAAAAAGACGAGCAGGTTTAAACAAACAAGCTTGGCCTCTCATTGTTTAAAGAAAAGAAAAGATAGCATGACACTTAGCGGGCTAACCAAGAGAAATGGGTCAAACAGTCCGAGGTTGTGATGAATGTCGTGTTAAATAAGCAGCTCATCAACTTCCATCTAAATATATCTAACGATGCTAACATGGGTCCACGCTTAAACAAAAAAAAAAAATAAAAAAAAAAAAAAAGTTTTTATAGGGCGAACTACGAGGCTAACGTTAGCATCCACGCTAAGTTAGCTTTCGGGAGGGGGGGATTAAACTTCAGCCGAACTCGAAGGAGACTGTAGTTTCCCCACATTTTTAAACTATTATTTCTTATCCTTAAAGTTTCATAAACAAGGTCGTCGCGGTGTTAGCTGTGTTTGCCTGCTTCCTGCGGACACGTTAGCCGCTGCCGAACGATGTTTCCCGACACTTCTCCGCGGGGACGGAACCTGCGCTGCCTGGAAAAATGCACCTGTTGCGCTGCCCGGCAGGCAGGCAGGCAGGCAGACGGCGGCGCTCAGCTCCAACACAACACAACACAACACACTCGCAGAGAGTCGGAACCTACCGGATCGATGTTCATCTTGTCCTGCACCTGCTCGGCTCGGCTCGGCTCGGTTCTCCCACAACTCCGTGGCTCAGCAGCTTGGACGAGAAGCGATTCCCAAATGTTTCCAGCCCGGCTTCACTTCCTGCTTGGTGTTGTTTCTTCCAACTGAACCTTCGCCGTCGTCGTCGTCCAAGTCCCCGGACGTCAAGTTGGAGGAAATGAGCGACACAACACCGTGACTGAGACGCCGGCAGTTAGAAAACACCTGAGTGTCGGCGGGGGCATTTTTAAAAGTTCAATTTCTTTATTTCATATGTATGTGTAAGTGTATGTGTAAGTGTTGAGACCTGCTAGGGTTGTTTTCTGTTATCTATTTTCTCTTATATAAACTTAATTTAGTTCATAAATTTGTATTTTTATTTGAGTCTAGGGGTGGGAATATAGAAGTCCTTACTTTTTCCTGCCCCCTTTCGAACATGAACATGAACTTATATTTTCACTGGTGTTTGCTTACTTATTCTTACCTTGCTGTTTTATTTATATATACATTTTTTTTTATGATTTATTATTTATTTTCTTGTGTGTATTTGGTCTTGTATCCTTTTTTTAATCACCTTTCCTTTCTTACATGTTCGAAATAAATAAATAAAATAAAATAAAATACAAATTTCCAGATCCTGGTTTTGAATGTCACTTCAGAGTTACTGTAACATTATTAACTTGGAAAATTAACTTTGACCTCTTTTCATGTCATAAACACACAATGAAATTCAATAACCACCTCAGTCATTGCACATTTCTTGACAACCCGACAGCCAGAAGATGAAAACATTTCTTGGCAGACTGTGTGGTCTTCAGGCAGGAAATTGGCATAGTGCCAAGTGCCAATTTAAAGAGCATGTAACTATAAAATACTGTAGAATTCTGCATGAATGCATGTGGATGTATCTGGCAGACAGTGATTTTACAAGGACATGATTACATATCTGTATTGAATATAAGACAGGGTCACGTCACGGCTTTTGTTTTGAAAACTCATCTCAACTTCCTTTGAGTATTGTCGCGCACAGCAACTTGACGTCACCTCCACTGGAGGAGCCGCTGGGGATGACGTCATGCGAAATGTTTTTTCCCCCTTAAACAAGGTGCGCGACGGCTGAGTCACGAGATGGAAAAAGTTGAATGTTTTATTTCCACCTTTTATTCGAACACTGACCGACCATGTTGTTCCAGCAGCCTCCACGGCTTGTCTGATTCTACTGCCACTGGATCAACCCCACTGGTGTCCAAGCAGTTTATAGATCTGCACTTTTTTTTTTTTTTGGTCCAAAAAAAACCCAGACCCGTTATCAGGATAATCAGAACAGAACCAACATGGAATTTACTTCAAAATTATCATCTCAGCATCTCCTCTTCACTCTGCAGTCACTGGAAACAGCAGAATTCTTCAGAGTCTCTCATCCGGTAAATTGTCCCCTCCCACCTGATGTTGTGACATCAGAGCAGGACCACGCCCAGCCCGCCGGGCCGGTTCCTCAGGTGTCTGCCGGCGCTGCTGAGACCTGAACGCAGCAGCAGCTCCAATCAGAGCGACTGAATCGCTGCGTCTCCAAATAAACATCAACACGTCTGTTTGTTTTTTAAAAAAAGGCTTTTATTTCTTACAAAGCTCTGTTGTCGTAGTTTTATCTTCTCCAGAGGAGAAGTCTACAAAGAGGACGAGCAGCGAAAAAGACAGAACAGCAAAAGGAAACATGAATAACAACAATAATAAAACAAACACGAGCTGCGAACACTTCCTGGTTATGCTCAGTATTTTCTTTAAAAGACATCTCAGAGAAATGAGGAGGAGGATGAAAACCAGGAGGCGGTCACTGTCCCTGTCTGATGATGATGTCCGACATGTCGTCCACCTTCACCAGCTCCAAGTTCTGTTCAGCAGAATGAAACAGGAAACATGGATTAGCAATGATTCACGACTGAGAGTCCCAGAGTTGACTCGTGACTCCTCAAAGCTGATTTAAACCCAGCAGCTTTTCCTGCTTCACAGCTCAGACTCACTTTTTCGTTGGCGAGGTGCAGCAGCGCCACGAAGGCCAGCGGTACCGACAGGTTCTGGGCCATGGCGTTGGGCAGGCTGGAGGAGGAAGAGGAGGAAGAGGAGAAGGTCAGGGAGGAGCAAGAAACACGTGGCCGACTCACCGGCGCCCCTCGGTGGCGGTTCCTACCTGTGCAGCAGCGTCTTGGTGGTTTGACTAAAGGCTTTGTCTCCACAGACCTCCGCCTGGTCCTCGGGCAGCGCCTCCTGCAGGGAACAGCGGAGTGACACCTGGACCTCTGACACCTCCTCCTCCTCCTCCACCTGCTGCTCCACTCACCTCTCTGGGCTTGTCGGGGCTCTCTGTCAGGAGGCTCCACATGCTGTTCTTCAGCCTCTTCATGTCCATCTTCTTGGCCGTCTTGGAGTAGTTGATCTCAATCTTGTTGACCTGTCGGACGCAGGAGAGGCGGTGAGAACGTTGCCAGATGGCCAAACTTCTTCTTCAGCTGCAGCTGGACAATTGACCCATAACACCCATAATAATGTCAATTCATATATAGTCACTATATTATAGTGTGTGTGTGTGTATTAGATTTTATATTATATTATATATTGCATTTAAAAAATGTGGCAGTAATTATACTAAACCATACTCACCACCTCCACTATTATTGTTGTTATTTTACCCCTGTTATCATGATTACCATTATTTTTATGACTGTTACTATTCTATATCATGATGGTATGGTGTCACATTTTTGCATTTTATTGACTGCAGCTACTTCTATTATATTATAGTGTGCAGTTTTGCCACACTTCATTCATTCCTTGCATGTTGGGTTCTGCCACTGCCGTGTCTGCGACGTGGACGTGACAAATAAAAACTCTTTGAACGTCAAACTGCTCTTGCTGTCTTTCCTCCAGAACACACTGGACCGCTCCGACGCTCCCGTTCCTCACCCTGTGCGGCTCCGGCACCAGGTCATCCTCGCCGTACGTGGACACGCCCTCTGCCGGCGCCGGTAAGCTGCCACCAGAGGGCGGCGTGCCGTCCGAGCCTGTGAAACCTTCCACGTCGTCGTCGCTGTCGCCACCCTGTGGAGGGGAGGAGAAAGAGCTCCGAGTCAGAGACTCGCCGATCCGAATCATTTTTCACGTCCGTTCCCGATTCCCGAATATTGGATTTCTGCCGATGCTTTTGCGATAGCTGTCGGGTTATCATCATCGTCAGTCTTCCTGCCACCTTGTAGCTAACAACACATTGCGGTCTTTTTCTTTTACGTTGTGCTTTCCCAAATGTTGGCCAACATTCGTGGCATTGTAACGTTGCGACGGAGTTCGTTCCGCCTCTCGGAATATAACATTGGCTTTTTGCAAACATTGTAAATATGTGTAAAGTATCTCTGCACAGCAAAACACGCTGTAGTGTGAAATCAGAAGCATGTGGCCAAACTGTCGACTGCTAGCGTCGGTATCGGAAGCCGCTGCCAATACTGGATCGGCTCCGCCGTCACCACTCCAGAATTAGCCGACAGAAAGCAAGGAGGACGCAGCCAGGGGGCGCTACCTCCAGGGCGGGGCAGAAGTTGGCGGTGTCGTTGGCGTTGTTGTAGTCGTAGTCGCCGATCCCTTCGCCCATCTCCCCCGACAGCCTCTTCTGGGCCTCCTGCCTCAGCTGGAGAGCAGAGAGAGCAGAGGGGTGAGCAAGGCACAGAAACAGCAGCTGCCAGCAGGAGGCGGTGGCGAGCAGGCGGGCGGGACGCTCACGCAGACGGACGGCTTGAGGCTGAGCTGCGACAGCGTCTCTGGGGGAACTGGAAGTCGGCCGGCAGGGTGGTCTTCTTGCTGGTGGCGCTGAGGGCCGACTTGCTGTTGGTGGTGGCCGCCTGGCAGAACGACAACGCCGGTGAGCGACAGACACACAGCCGCAGTGACACACTCCCTGCCTGAAGCTCCTCCCACCGAAAGCCCCCCTCCCTCACTCACTCTGGTGGTGCGGAAGTACGTGTCGAGGTTGACGTCCTCCTCGAAGTCGATCTCGAAGGCTTTCTTGGGTTTCCGTTTCCTCGTCTCCTTGTCGGGCAGGTGGTCCACTGTGGACACCAGAGGGCAGCGTTGCCAAATTAGAGCCACTTTGTGGTTGCGCTCAGCCACTGGCGACTGGCCACAAATACAACAAGCCAACTTTTCCTGCAGCTCTCGGAGACTTTTGTGACTGTGAAACCGTGTGTGATGATGATGATGATGGTTATAGTGGTGATGATGATGGTTATAGTGGTGATGATGATGGTGATGATGATGGTGATGATGATGGTGATGGTGATGGTGATGATGGTGATGGTTATAGTGATGATGATGGTGATGGTTATAGTGATGATGATGATGATGATGATGATGGTGATGGTTATAGTGATGATGATGATGGTTATGATGATGATGATGATGATGATGATGATGATGATGGTGATGGTGATGGTTATAGTGATGATGATGATGATGATGATGATGATGGTGATGGTTATAGTGATGATGATGGTGATGGTGATGGTGATGATGATGGTGAAAATGTCCTGGTTGAAATGGTGACTTTGTTCTTATTTAAAATGTCCTGGTTGAAATGGTGACTTTGTTCTTATTTACGATGGTTATGTTTAATCATATCTATTAGCCCCTCCCTCCAAACTGTTTCCCTCTCATTTAACTCGTGACCAACTCTCCTAACTGAATCGTATGCTGGCGACCTGCTGTGTCTCCAGCTGATACGGGAGCCTCGGTGTTGGATGCCCCGCTGGAGGCTACCCAGCATGCTTTGCCTCGCTTCACTCACGCTTGTGCTTGGGCTTGAACTGCCAGTATCCGGGTCCGGCCCAGGCGGCCATGGTCCTGGGGCTGAAGTAGGAGTACTCGCGGGGCTGCGAGGACAGCTGCAGACACATGGTGGCGATGTCGCCCTCCCCGATGGAGATCACGTCCCTGATGAGACACACAGCGCACCAGCAGGGGGAGCCATTCAGACAAAGAAGGAAGGCAGATTGGTGTGGTTTGTTTCGGCTCCTTGTTGTTGCTGCTGGAGGGAGGAGATCCCCCAGTGACATCACTGGGGGAGACCCCACTACAGGCCCAAACAGCCGACTGGCTGGACGACGACAGGAGACTTCCTGACTGTCCTGCTTCTCCAGCCAGAGGAGCTGAGAAGAGACTGAGATGTTCTCCGTCCTTACCGTGCGTGGCCCGAGCCGGAGGACTCGCAGCCCTCCTTGTGCTCCTTGCTCCCCTCCTCGCTCTCGCCCAGGCCCTCCTCGTAGTCGGCGTCGAAGTCGGGAGCCTCGTCGTCCTCGGGTTCGGGCTCCAGCTCCGCGTTGACGTCAAACACGTGCTCGCCCTCCTTCATCTTCTCCAGGAACTGGTTGGTGGTCTGCAGGAGGACAGAGCGTGAGCGGGAACCTTCGAGGAGACCTTCGGGCCGAGCCGGAGGTGGGCCGTGTGATGCGCGACCTGCTCAGGGTTCCAGCTGGTGAAGGAGAAGTCCTGCAGCGAGGGGCAGATGGCGCTCTTCTCCTGGGAACGCTGTAGCGAAGCTGGCGGGACAACAAGCAAGGCTTCCATTGTAAGAAGCTGCGAAACTGAAAACCCATGTGAAGCCCCTCCCTCCACTCACCCATGAACGGGGGAGAGAGGGGTACGGTCTGTGGAGGAGGCGGGGAGTGGGCGGGTCTGGACTGCAGCAGGGTCATGTAGGACGGGAAGAGGAGCTCGCAGCGGCTGTCCTGGCTGAAGAGGACCGGCAGGAAGACTCCGGCCGTGCTGCTCTCGTCAAAGGACGAGGCCATCTTGTGGAACATGGGGTCCACCTGGAAGCAGAGGACCACCCCGCTGTCAGCATCTCCACAGGAAGAGGAGGAGGAGGAGGAGGAGGAGGAACAACCGTGTGACGCAATGACTGTAGGAGTGAAAACGAGGCGAAGGTCCACCAGCAAGAAGGACCAAGATTTTCAGTTTGTTCATTTTGAATCCCAGAGAAACTCTGGAAAACTCTGCACGTCTTCCAGGAAATAATATACCTGGCACCTCATGCTTAGCCCTGTGTTCACAGCTTCCAGATAAAAACTGATGCTTGGATAGACCTTCCACCAGTTCGGAAGGTCTCCCAAAAACAAAGCAGTCTTAGAGGGCGGGGCCAACACCTGGCTGGAGAAACAAAAACACTGAAGCTGCATCCCGTCCGTCTGTCCTGTCACTGCTGCAGAGCCGAAGAAGAAGAAGAAGAAGAAGAAGAAGAAGAAGAAGAAGAAGAAGAAGAAGAAGAAGAAGAAGAAGAAGAAGAAGAAGAAGAAGAAGAAGAAGAAGAAGAAGAAGAAGAAGAAGAAGAAGAAGAAGAAGAAGAAGAAGAAGAAGAAGAAGAAGAAGAAGAAGAAGAAGAAAAGAAGAAGACCTCCTGAAGCTGCGTCCGCCTACCTCACACTTCCTCTCGGACTCGGCACTGTTGAGGTTGCTCAGGTTCTGCTCCACCGTCCTCTTGGGAGGCCTCTTCTTCTTCGGCTGCTTGGCCACCACTTCGGACTCGGCCAGCTCGCCGGCGCCGCCCTCTTCGCCGGCGGCAGCAGCGTGGGCTGCAGACACAGACAGGACAGCAAAGCCCCTCATGTTGGAGACCTGGTCCAGCTAAAGAGAACTACCAACCGCAACAGGAGGACCAGGAGAGGTTCTTACCTTCTCCAGGTTTGGTCTCAGCACCCAGACCTCCCAGCACCCTGTAGGCATCTGCATGGACCGCGTCCACCCTGACGGCGTAGATCTTGGTACTGGCGTCCAGAGTGCCTGCCGCCACCTTCACAATGAGAAGACGACTATGAGAGCGGCCCCGTCGCTCTGCTGGCGAGCAGCGGCGACACTTCCTGAGGAAACATCAAGCAGCAACAGCAGGCGGCGGTGGTGAAGCTCTCGCACCTTGAAGTTGGTGAGCTCAGAGTCCTTCTGCTTCAGGATGTCAGCCATGTAGTCGATCAGGTGCAGGCCAAAAGCATTCTTGGTGGTGATTTTCTGCCCAGAGACAAACACAGCAGCTGAGATTCCATCACAGTTTTTTTTTTTTTGTTGCTCTGAAGTCACGGAAGTTTGGTCGATGGGGGGGTGGGAGCGGGAGGCGTGTTTGTGTTGCCGCAGCCGCACGTCGAGTTGATGTAGCATCGACATATTGATACTACGGAAGAGTCATATCGTAGCGCTTTTACTTTGAAGTATCGATATTTTATTGATATATTAATATGTCTGACAACACTACACTGATGAGTGACCGTGTACGTGTCAATGTGAACAAAGTGTTTCCATGACACTTTAGTGATATTCCTCTATATCAGGGGTGTCAAACTCATTTTGGTTCAGGGGCCACAGAGAGGAAAATCTCTTCCCAAGCGGGCCGGACCGGTAGAATCATGGCATGGTGATAATAACGTAAAAATAACGACAACTTCCAGTTGTTTTACTTCGTTTGTGTTCTTTCAGCAGTCTGCACCAGTGTTGCCAACTCCTCAGTAAGGAAAGTCCCTATTGGCTGTCCTAGAAGTCGCCAAATGACATCATCGTCTAATTTGCATAATTGAAAATTTGCACTTGATCGCAACGTAATAACACCAGGAAAAGTCGCTAGAGTTGTCGCTAGTCGCTTTTGACAAAAAAAAAAAGTCGGTATTGGGAGAAGAGCGACTTTTTGGGGGGAGAAAGTCGCCAAGTTGGCAACACTGCTCTGCATCAACTTTGTCTGTTTAGACAGAGACATTGTGGGGCAGTGAGGGCAGCCAATAGGAGACGTGAGTGGCTGTACTTGGCCAGCATTGAGTTTGTTTGCGAAGCGGGAACGATACTGTGACACCAAGTGGACACATTTAGAACAGCACTTTCTCTCATTAAGAAATTGCAGTTTTCATATTTTGCAAAATCAACTTGCGGGCCGGAAAAAAACAGTTTGCAGGCCTGATCCGGCCCGCGAGCCGTATGTTTGACACCCCTGCTCTATATGGACAAGTCTAATCAAAACCTTTGAGCCATTATTGGAGAGGCTTTTCCAAGTTGTTTCCATCACCAGGTTTTATGGCCATGTTTAGGTTTCGCACCATTCTACTGGTGATGGAAACACAGCTGTGGACACACACACACACTGACGCACAGTGAAGCACACCTGTGCATACACTTACGTTCTCAGAGGAGAGCTTGATGCAGGTGGAGTAATGCTCTGAGATCTGTGCGTTGGACAGCTTGGGCACGGCGGCGGGCGTCCCTGTGGCGCTGCATACAGACGTGGGATTATCCTTAATCTCCGGGGGATAAACACAAAGGTTCAATCAAGACTGGCCGGCCTGAAGCATCACCGCCTACCTGTGAGATCCAGAGTCGTTGAAGGAGGAGTCGGCGGCGGCCTGGAGGTCAATGACCCTCGACCTGCGGCGCTGACGCCGCTCCTGCTCGTCGTCATTGCCGGGGAAGGCGGCCAGCAGCGGCGAGCTGCAGCTTGCGGGAGACTGGGCCTTGGTGCTCAGGCAGGACGTGGACCAGCCGGGACGGAGCCGGGAGACCGGTGTGGAGGCGGCGCTCATCTCAGCTGAGACACAATCACACCACAACATTTTCAACTGGACTCAACGGCAAATAATGCACAAATGGTTTATAAAGCCTGGCTCTGCACATCTGCCCCTGGTGTGTTGTACATAGATTGATTGGATTTTTATATTTTATTGGATATCTTGTAACTACCGAATAGGTTTTTTTTTTATTCTTCTATTTTCACTTTCTGTATTGCTTTTTGACTGCTGCAACAGTCTAGTTTCCCAATTTGGGATCAATAAAGTTCAATCTAATCTAATCTAACATGTCAACTTTCCTCAGTAGGATCAATCTGACTTACTTTGTTTTTAGGTCTCTGAGTAATCGGTGCTGCAGTTTGCTTCAAAAAATAAATAAATAATAAAAATGGACAGAAGGAGCTCAGTCAGTCCGCATCGGTCCGCATCGGTCCGGACTTCACCAGAAAGCGACTCGGACGGGAACACGGAGCACACAATCATCACGACAGATGCACAACTAACGCGTCTATACTATTAGCAGATCGTTTCCCTCAGCGAGATTACATTTATTTATTTTTTTTAAGAAGCAAATCCAACAGAACCAAAAGGCCACAGTAGTGGCTGGAGTTCGGGGAGCTAACGCTAGTTAGCATAACAACGCCAGAGAGCTAGCGTGGCTAAGCACAGGCTAACGTGATTCCGTCAATGCCTGTTTGCCGATTAGACGGTGGCGGACGCCTGGAAGCCTGTGAAAATGTTCCGTCACTCACCTGGAGGAGTGCAGCGTGTTCTCCCTGACGGCTTTTTCACCCGTTTCACTTCGCAGAAGTACAACAGCGAGCTCGCGGCTCTCCTTCCGGTCCAGCGTTTGAATTTTTGCGCCGAACGGTTTACGTCGTACCAATTTACGTCATGACGTCAGCCATGCCACTCAGAGCAGTCGCCGAAACAAGTTTTTTTTTTTTTGTCTTTTTTTTTCTTCTTTTTTTGACTAACGAGACTTGAAAGTGATGATGTGAAGAGATTTGCACTCTTTGTTTGTTTATTAGAATATTGAAAAAGATATTTTTAAAGAAAAAAATAAATACACGCCACACATTTCCCCCCAGTGGCCACTCGTGGTACAGCAGCAGAAAATTAAAAATCCCATTGGGCTCAAAAAACATTTTCCCCATAGACCGCAGTACAAATGCCTCCAAAGTGGCTGACAGGACGACTGTGACCTGAAAGCTGTTCATAATAAATCCTTCTATTGCAGATTTTTAAGTCATGGCCTTTAAGTCTTTCCATTAAAAAAAAAAAAATGAAAGAAAAGAAAATGTGTTCACGCCTCCTGATTTAATGTGCGCAGATCCTCTGGAGAGTTCTGGAGTGCTGGAGCTGATGATGTGATCTATGGCACTGGCATTCAAGTCAACACGCGGCAGCGCCATCTAAAGACCGCCCAGGGATTTATCATCTGCTGCTAATTGGTTCCACGTGACGGCAGTTTATTAAATGACTTTCACATTCAAGGACCCTCAGCGCTAGATTGATATTGCTGTGGAATTGGCTCCTCCTCCTCCTCCTCACCTCCTGGTCCACGGGGGCCTGACGGAGCTCCAGCTTCGAGAAGAAGTCCAGCACTTTGTTTTGGAGATACGCCGCCAGTCTTTTAGCGCCTTTGATGGAATGACACAGCAGACAGCAGCAGCAGCAGCAGCAGCAGCAGCAGTACAGCGGTGCTGTGTTTTACACTCTGCTGGGTGGAGACGAAGGGGCGGAGTCAGGGAGGAAAGAGGGAGAACATCCATCCATCCAGCCATTTTCTACCACCTTGTGGTGGAGGGGGAACAGTTTTAGCCCCCGAAAAAACAGAAAGAACCTGTGCTTGTTTTAACATCCTGTTCCTGGTGCTATGCTAACTAGCTCAGCGCTAGCACATGTCTGTAGTCAACATTTTATACAATCACTTTTCACTTGATATGTCGCATTTTTGCTCTCTCTCTCTCTCTCTCTCTCTCTCTCTCTCTCTCTCTCTCTCTCACACACACACACACACACACACACACACACTGGAGGAGCGGTGAGCCATTAGAAATGAAAGGAATTCTTCTGTGCCAGGGAATATTTCCTGCTGGTGGACGACAGATGACTGGTTCCATGAATACTGAGGGATCAGCTGACTGCCGCCGCTGCCGCTCCTCCTTGAGCTGATTGGATTTCTGGGGGAGGTGAAGTTGACAGATGAGGCTCACCGATGGCAGGTGGTTAGCGTCTGAACCCTGGAATTCTGCTGCCTGAGCCCGATGGAAGCTGGAAAACTCATTGTTTGGATCAGAACAGCCTGAGAAACATTGATAGAAGAGATGTTCACCTTCTTCTGGGACCCACAATGCATTGTGCCATGATTAGCTTTGACAATGAACTGTGGCCCTGCTTGCTGGAGAGTTTGCAGTTACATCAAAAGAGGAAGTGGATGACCTGCTCTGCCATCCACTGGTCACATGACTGCAGCTGACGTGCTCAGACAAGGAGCCAGGAGCTGCTGCTGCTGCTGCTGCTGCTGCTTTGGACCTGAGACAGAGCACCTTCTCCACAGGCTGCTGGACCTATATCAGCGAGGTCAAAGGTCACTGCCCGGACTTTTGTTATTGTCAGAAAACCCTGAAGACTTCAGGAGATTTGATACTCCTCCTTTCCACCCACCCAGTCTCCTACTCCCCATTACCACCCTCTCTTCCTCCTCCTCTCCACCTCCTCCAAACCTCCTCCTGCTGTCTTTATGATCCTTGCTCTCCTCCTGAAGCAGTCTGAGCGAGCAGTGGCTGCTGCCGTCACGCTCCTGCCGCAGCAGTTTCCCCACCTTGTCTTCACCTCCTCTGTCCTCCGCCCTCCGCCCGTCAGCCTCAGATATGAAGTGGGAATTAAAGCCCAGCGGCGTGTGACCCTCTGCAACACGGTGTGTTTAATGTCTGCGGCTGTGTGGGAAATAACCATCCTGTGGCGGCGCTCCGCCCCCTGAAATGCTTCTCCTCCTCTTCTCTCCTCAGGGGCCTCAGCTCCTGAAATCACAGAGATGTAAAAGCTTTTCCACCAAACCCACCTGTCACATAGAATCAAGGTGTTTAATCCGAGTTCCCATCTTTCAATTCTTCTTCTCTGGAGGTTTGAAAAACTTTTCACCATGGCAGGAGGGATGGAGGGATGGATGGATGGAGGGATGGAGTGATGAACGAATGGAGGAATGGAGGAATGGATGGATGGAGGGATGGAGTGATGAACGAATGGAGGAATGGAGGAATGGATGGATGGATGGATGGAGGGATGGAGTGATGAACGAATGGAGGAATGGATGGATGGATGGATGGATGGATGGATGGAGGAATGGAGGAATGGAGGAATGGATGGATGGATGGATGGAGGGATGGAGTGATGAACGAATGGAGGAATGGATGGATGGATGGATGGATGGATGGATGGATGGAGGAATGGAGGAATGGAGGAATGGATGGATGGATGGATGGATGGATGGAGTGATGGAGTGATGAACGAATGGAGGAATGGAGGAATGGATGGATGGATGGATGGATGTACGGCTGAGCTTGTCTCTGACTGACTGCAGCACCTGGCCGGATGTCACACAGTCTCTACTGTGAAACAAAGCTCATCAGCTGATGGCGGCGGCGTCCGGCGCCAACAGTGACGGGTGAGGAGATAAATGGGACCTCAGGACGTCTCCAGGTACCAGCAGACTCGGAGCAGAGCTCCAAGATAGAATTTCACCGGCCAGACGGAGAAGTGCTGGAGATAACTTAATCTCCAGCCGCTCCACATCCGTCTCTGTCTCCGACCTCATCCAGGCCTCCACCACATCCATCCATCCATCCATCCATCCAGCTGTCACTGCATCTCCTTAGACATTTGAAGTTGCGAGGGAGTTTCAAGTTTTTTTTTTTAGTTTAGAGTCAAACTGATTAGAAGGAAGACACGCAGTGGACCAGATGTTCTTCAGCAGCTCCACCTCAGCGCCATCTGTCTGTCTGTCTGGGGCAGAGAGACAGACAGACTCCTCCAGCTCTTCCAGCTGGTTGCTGATGTTGACGTAAACACACACACACACACACAGACACACACACACACGCATACATCCATCACGGCTGATCTCAGGTGATGTTGATCTCCGCCAGTTCCGCCACCACCAGGTCTTATCTGCAGCGCTGGCCCTTCATCACCATCATCACCTCCATCACCTCCATCACCTCCATCACTCACCTCCTGACCTCCAGGAGACACCTCCTGCTCTCCAGAGGGAACCCATGTTTGCTGCTTGTCCTTCCCTCCTCCTGCCACCAGGCAGCGTTGACAACCACCACCTGGTTCTGAGGCCAAGAGGTCAGTTTCAAGCTCAGCGGCGCCACCTGCAGCCTCCGACATGTTTTCAAAGCAGGAGATTCCATGTTTGGATGCGTGGGGGCGGTTCTAGGAGGTGAACAATGGAGCGTGACCTGACCAAACTGTAGCCACACCCACAACTGCATGGCCAACTATACTCCAGATCAGACCAAATCAGACAAGACGGACATCAAAGCTGATTGGCTGAATTCTTCAAGACCAACAGAAACATTGTAACCAGTTTGCAAAAGTTTGAATTCAAGGCTCCTCGCCGTTATTGACAGCCAGTCACCTTTAGTCTTTTTGCAACCAGCTTTGCTGCCCCCTGCTGGCCAAATCTTAGAATGTCGTTTTTCGGCTACTTCCTTGTTGCAGCCAACCGTCAGGACGCACAGAAAGTTTTCTCAATCTGTCAGTCATCACTTTGCAACACACACTCACGGGCTCGGCGAGAAGCCTCACAGCTAGAGGGCGCTAAAGGGAACACGCACGTCCGTCACCTCCTGTGTCCTGTGACACCTGCTGCAAGATTAACACCCAATCAGCCTGTAATGGTTTGATTCACCCGAATTAATTGGTTTGTAGCCAGAATATCCCAGCAGGGGGCACCGAACTGCAGCCTTTTAATCAGGCTGCTGATTGAGTGAGTGAGATCAGGCCTCCGCAGGAGTTCCCCCTCGCTGGTTTTTAACGAGGTTCTGTGTCATGCGGAGGTCCAGTGTGAGGCTGCTGTGACTGTGAGGAAGTCCTGCTGCTGCCGGGTGGGTTTGGAAAAAAAAACAAAACTTTCAGCCTCTGATTTATTTTCTGAGTGAAGTGAAGCTGATTTCGTCAGCAACGGTGGAGATGTTCCGTGTGACTGAGCAGAGCTCCGCCTCTCCTCACCGCCACCTCACACACTGCGGCACGGAGAGTTGATGAAAGGAGGCACAAAGGAAGAATTGAAACCGTTTGTTCGTGACAGCTGCTGCTGCTCCAGGGTCCCTCTGCCCTGGTCCTTTGTCCTTGGCCCCTGGTTTCTGGTCCCAGGTCCTGGGCTCTGTTCCCTGGTTCCTGGCTCCTGGTTCCGATCCCTGGTCCTGGGTTCCCGGTTCCTGATGCTTTCTCCTTTAGACAACTGTGATGAGAAGCAGTCAGAAGCTTCCTGTGAGGTGCAGAGTCTTCCAGCAGTGACCATGTGGTCACACGCTGCCTGCTGGACGTCATGGAAGACGGGGTACATTTCTAGTTGCTTTATTTTCCAGCTCTTCAAATGAAGATGTTCTCCTGGTCGGCTCCTCTCTTCATTTGCACATCTTAGTTTCAGAGGGGCTTCATGTTTGGGCTTTTTTTTCTACTCTGACAGATGGAGGAGCGGCTCCTAAAGCGACTCGCTGACTCGCTGAGTCATTTTCTTTGCTTGCAAATGTGAAATTAAATCTTGAACGACATCTGAAACACATCTCGGCGTTGCTGCCGAGGTTCCTTATCAGCGGCGGCAGCCGCAGCAGCGACATCATCAGCAACATCAATCATTGATCAGCGGATTAAATAATCATGTTTATTTATTGTCACGCATTACAGCTGACAAATCATCAGCAGTGACCTCATTCGTCAGAAGAATCAGACACTCGAGTCGCCTCCACTCTGGAATCTGATTGGTTGAGATGTGGAGGTTGTGTTTGGAGAGGTTTTTTTTTTTCACCTTCATCTTTGATTTCTCGGCACATAAAAAAGAGTTGCTACTTCTAAACATACACATTCTGTTCATATTCTATAGGAGTCTTTTATTTATTAGATACATCAGATCAAGCACAGTTTCAAAATAAAGCAATTCAATTCAACAAGCACAATCTCCGGGAAAGTTGAATTATTATAGACACATCATGACTGCACCCATCAAGGCCAACCTGAGCCTGAAACTGAAGGCTGGCTGCATACAGCGGGTCAATATTCCAGCCTGAGCAACCGCAGGCCGATCTGCATCTGGACTCCCAGCACCTGTCAACATGAAAGTGGAACCAGATCGAAGGAGCTTCATCCGGAGTGAAGAGGATTAAAGACTGCTGCTGCTGCGTCCATATGAAGCGCCCCCTGCTGGCAGGCTATGCGGTTCCTCCCTGGCGTCTCCACCAGTGAAGCTCCCCCACTGCCAGCGTGGAGGAACGTGTACGGACTTGCGATGATTGACGAGACCTCCTACAGGAGAAGCTCCTGTCAGGGCCGTCAGACACAGACCACTGGACAACAGCGCCACCACCTGGGTCATCTACTGCAGCTGCAGCTCACAGTGGAGCCTCAACTTCTCCTCCTCCTCCTCCACCTCTCCGTCCTCCCTCTCCTCTCTTCCACCTCCTCTCAGTGCCTCCATCTCCTCCTCCTCCACCACTTTCACTCCTCCTTCTTCTTCCCTCTTCTCCTCCACCCCTTCCTCATCCTCCTCCTCCTCCTCCTCCTCCTTCTTCTTCCCTCCTCTTCTTCTCCCCCCTTCCTCATCCACCCCCTCCTCCTCCTCCTCCTCCTCCTTCACTCCTCCTTCTTCTTCCCTCTTCTCCTCCACCCCTTCCTCGTCCTCCTCCTCCTCCTCCTCCTCCTCTTTCACTCCTCCTTCTTCTTCCCTCTTCTCCTCCACCCCTTCCTCATCCTCCTCCTCCTCCTCCTCCACCACTTTCACTCCTCCTTCTTCTTCCCTCTTCTCCTCCACCCCTTCCTCGTCCTCCTCCTCCTCCTCCTCCTCTTTCACTCCTCCTTCTTCTTCCCTCTTCTCCTCCACCCCTTCCTCGTCCTCCTCCTCCTCCTTCACTCCTCCTTCTTCTTCCCTCTTCTCCTCCACCCCTTCCTCGTCCTCCTCCTCCTCCTCCTCCTTCACTCCTCCTTCTTCTTCCCTCTTCTCCTCCACCCCTTCCTCGTCCTCCTCCTCCTCCTCCTCCTCCTCCTCCTCCTTCTTCCCTCTTCTCCTCCACCCCTTCCTCGTCCTCCTCCTCCTCCTCCTTCACTCCTCCTTCTTCTTCCCTCTTCTCCTCCTCCTCCTCCTCCTCCTCCTCCTCCTCTTTCCAGAGGATCTTCTGCTGGAGGCCGACAGCAGAAACGCTTGAACTCTTAACAAGGCATCGACCAGCAGATTGGAGAGAAGACAAAGACATCATATCTCATAACCGCTCAATATCTGTGTGTGTGTGTGTGTGTGTGTGTGTGTGTGTGTGTGTGTGTGTGTGTGAACTGATGACAGTAGAGCAACATGACGGTTGCCTCCCTAAGCTGAGACTCTCCATCAGCAGCCTGACACACACACACACACACACACACACACACACACTGCAGTCATATATTTATTAACACACCTCAGTGGCGGCGCCCCCACCAGGCTGGTCCTCCTGGTCGCCTCCATGGGACTTATATTGATTTCAGAAGAAGAAGAAGAAGAAGCAGAAGAAGAAGACTTTGTTAATCCCACATTGAAATAAAATAAAATAAAATAACATTCATAGGCTGAGAGGTAACAAGATATTCACATTATACTGACAGTTGGATTATTTTTTTATTGTGTATGTTTGACTGCAGACAACCTCCTGGTCCTCCTGGTCCTCCTGATGCTCCTGATGCTCCTGGTCCTCCTGATGCTCCTGGTCCTCCTGGTCCTCCTGGTCCTCCTGATGCTCCTGGTCCTCCTGGTCCTCCTGGTCCTCCTGATGCTCCTGGTCCTCCTGATGCTCCTGGTCCTCCTGGTCCTCCTGATGCTCCTGATGCTCCTGGTCCTCCTGCTCCTGGTCCTCCTGGTCCTCCTGGTCCTCCTGGTCCTCCTGGTCCTCCTGGTCCTCCTGGTCCTCCTGGTCCTCCTGGTCCTCCTGATGCTCCTGGTCCTCCTGGTCCTCCTGATGCTCCTGGTCCTCCTGGTGCTCCTGGTCCTCCTGGTCCTCCTGGTCCTCCTGATGCTCCTGGTCCTCCTGGTCCTCCTGGTCCTCCTGGTCCTCCTGATGCTCCTGGTCCTCCTGGTCCTCCTGGTCCTCCTGATGCTCCTGGTCCTCCTGACTTCCTGTGCAGCTTCAATCACTCACCAGCTGCGTTTCCATGACCAGTTTTTCGCAAAATAAAAGCCATATTTTTAAAATTTAGACAAAGTACATTTGCGATTTGCAGGTGTTTCCATTGAATCGTGTGAAGCTCATAAACCGTAATTACGTTTAATTTTGTTTGTTCACGTTGGTTTGCTGTCCAGAATGTTTGCTCAATTTTCCTCTTTGATGACTTGTCAAAAATATTCCGTCTCCTCCTCCGTCCAATCATAAGGCACCATTTTCACTGGTCAGTCAACTGGTCATGTGACCCCGTACATCACGTCCACCGACTTGTCAATGGGAAAAACTGTTTCCGAGACACTTTTGCGATATTCCTCAATATGGATGCGTGTGAAAAACCACCTGATGAGTCAAAACCTTTGAGTCATATTGGAGGTTTTTCCCAGTTGAGCTTTAGTTTCCACCACCAGGTTTTATTTCCATTGGGGTCATGGAAACGCAGCTATTGACATTACAGTCCTGAATTAGCTAACTAACCTAAAAAAAAACACCTGCAGCAGCCTCCAGGTGGCAACGCTGAGGCAGGAGTTGCCTCCTGGTGGAACTGCAACCAGTTGGCAGCAGCAGTGCTCCAGGTTTCATCTGTTTGCTCCGCGCACACTCCAAACTCTCCAGAGTGTGAGTGTGTTGATCCGGGACCTTCCGGCTCCGGAGCAAAACATTTATCTCACACTGCAGCGCCTCAGGATGTGGTTTTCTCTCTGTTTGTGTGTTTTTGGTGACTTTTATCTTTATTAATCGCGGTGTTTCGTAGCCGCCACGGCTTCCAGCAGGTCGTCAGCCAATCAGAGGACTGGAAACACCGGGTTTGGCTGTTGTCAACCTGCTGACTGGAGGCCACATTAACACAAAGAGGTGAGGTTCGTGACTTTAGCTTCAGCTGCGTTCGCTCAGACTGCTGCAGGACGGCATGTCGTGACTGGAAGTTGGTTCCGTGTCAAAGTGCTTGGAGTGAAAACTAAACAGAAATAATGAGAGGAGAGTCCAGCTCCCTCCTCTCCATCTTTGCACAAACACAGCGAGTCCTGCATGTTGATGGTGAACACAACAGCGTCTTTATTCCACAACATCGCACAAGTACAAATTTTTCCAGAATCACAGTGAGTCACAGTGAGAGCACAGGAAATAGAAACAGTGGCACCATGCACAACATCTAGTCGTTTCCACAAAACAATCTTGTGTCTTTAAGCAGCGACACACACCGCAGTGACCACATACACACACACACACAGACACGCACACACCACAGATGCCTAAATGTGTTTTAATTCCCTCTTTATTTACGACGACATGTCTTCACGTCCCCCTCCTGGCCGGCGACGCATCACTGTAGCCCAGCTGGAAAATATATACACACACACACACACACGGACACACACACACAGTTACACACACTTGGCTGCTCTCAGCTTCAGCATGATGGAGGCTGAAGGATGGACAAGAACGCAGGAAGAGACGAGCCGATGAGGCCCTTCACCCACCTGGCGCCAGGAGTGTGTGTGTGTGTGTGTGTGTGTGTGTGTGTGTGTGTGTCCACATGAGTGTGTGGGTGTGTGTGTGTGTATGTGTGCATGTGTGTTTGGGAGGCGGGAAAGGGAAGTTCTTGTCTGAGGAGTCTCGCAGCACAAAATAGATTAGCGGCTGGTTAGCGGCTGGTTAGCGGCTGGTTAGCGGCTGGTTAGCGGTTGGTTAGCGGCTGAGTCACGGATGAAATCAGCCCACTGAAGAAACATAGGTGGCTTGGTTGGCTTGACTCCGCCCCAAAAATGATCACTTTTGAATGACATCAGATAAAGGTCGGAAATATCCCAACAAGCAGCATGAAAAACATCAAGATTAGCGTTTACATTACACTGAAGCAGCTCACAAAGCAGTGTATCAGATATTAATCCACATCACCTTCTTACGAGTGACACAGCAGCATTAGCATTAGCATCTCGACGGCGGCAGCTAGCCTGCAAAACACAAACTCACTGAAGTGAACAGAAAAAAACCCCAACACGACTGAGGCTGAAGCAACGTCGACACTGAACAGCTGATCTCTCGCTAGTTCACGACACGTTTTAACTTTTTAACATTTAACACTTTTCACTCCACTTCAACTCAACTGCATGGATTCCACCACAACAACCACACACGTGTTCTGCTGCTGAGACGTGATTGGATTTCCCCACCGCCGCCCCAAAAACAAATCTAAAGTGGTGACAGATAATTAGAGCCAGGAAGTCGCCACCGAAGAGCTTAATTAACTTTTGATGTCTTCTCCAGAACAATAGCTCCACCTCCCCGGACCTACAGTAATTACAAGCAGAAGATGGATGAGCACTTATGGGACTCAGACCCAACGCCAATGTGAAATAAATCCTCTTTAATGTTTACTTTCCATCCGAAAGGAGCGAATTACGTGCGGGCCTGTCAACCGGCCGATAACGCCGTGCTCACCGTCCCTGAGTGATGCAGACAGTTAGCAGGAAGTTGCCATTCTGGTCAGGTCAGTCTGATCTTGGACCTGCACCAGTGATCATCCAAAAAAATGATTTACCACTCTGTTTTACAGCCTCCTGCTCAAACGGATGCTTTATTTTTTGGAAGGGGCAGAGCCAACACCCAGGGGGCGTGGTCACTAACCTGGGGGAGGTGTCAGATCTCCAGAACTCCTGAAACCCAATGGTTTCACTTCCTGCTAGAACACATTTAACATCTTCTTTGCCCCTAGTTACAATAGTCGTTTGTATGCAGTTACATCCTTCCACCAGAGAGGGCGCCAGTTCCCAAAGTTACTTTGAGCAGCTGTGAATATCGTCCAGGCCAGCGGGTTAGCTCAGTGGGTTGGACTGCTGACTCTGGTGCGGGAGACCAGGGTTCAAATCCTGGTCTCCACCGTGAGAAGTACTGGCCACTGGTCCAGGGTGTCACCCTGCCTCCGCCCTAAGACCCCTGGGAGAGGCTCCAGCTGACCCCCGTGACCCTGAGCTTGGGAAGAAGCGGGGATGGAAGATGAATGAATGAATGAATGAATATCGTTCAGTGAGTCCAGGGTCAGACTGCTCACATTGTAATCAGATTACTCTGTGTACAAGTGCGTCACTGAAGTGTAGTAATCAATACCCTGTCAATAATCAATTGCTAGCTATTTGACTATTTCCCGCACGGACGTTTCTAAGCTTAATTAGCAAATTGGTTGAGTTGGGGAGGTTCAGTCGATGAAGGTCGCTGGAGGTCACAGCAGCTGCTGGAATGTTTCTCAGCCTCTGTAAACCACGTGTGAAGTGGCCAGCTGTGACCTTTGCCCCTTGTTTATGTCTGCGGCTACACAGTTAGCATGTTAGCGCACGCTAAAAACACTGACACGAGCCACCTGCTGCTGCTGCGGCTGCTGCTGCTGCTGCTGCTGCTGCGTGTTTACTCCTGCGATGGTTTATCTGACGGCTGAACGTGATTGGTCGCGCCATCATACACAACCGCCGCTCTCTCACCCTCAGTGTGGTGAAGGCACAGGGGGCGAGCGAGGCCGGCGTCCAGGAGAAACGATACGCCCGGAAAACCTGCAGCAGACTCGGCAGAAGGAAACTAAAGAAGCTGCCTTGAAATCTTCCGGCTGAAGAAGGTGGGAGGAGACGGAAGTGGGCGTGGTCACGGTGGGATGTTTGTGTGTGTTTGTGTGACTTCCTGCTGCCTGCAGAGGGAGCTCCAGCAGCAGCCTGGAGGAAGCAGAGGCAGCGGCAGCAGGTCTGCAGCAACACCAGAATAGACGGCGTGAACTCACACGTTGTGCGAGTGTGGATGTGTGAATCATCTGACGTGGCAGCGGCGGTGGCGGCGCTGCTTCCCGCCTCGGTGTGAGTCTTTGGACTGGGGAAGTTCTGGTGGAAGGAGGTTGTGGGCGGGGCCTCAGCAGCGAGTCCTCCTCCTACACCAACACCTCTCTCCTACAGCAGGTTGTTGGTGGAGCGGAAGCTGGACGTCTCGGAGGCGGCGTTGGAGAGGGACGTGTGGGACGACGGCCCGTTGGAGGCCCAGTCCAGGGAGGAACCGCTGGCCCCGGTGGTTCCCCTCACCGGCATCCCGACCCTGGGCTGCTCCACGGTGGACACGGTGGACATGGTGGTCTCCATTCGGCTGGCCTTGAAGACGCTGGTCTGGGTCTGGAGGTAGCGGGTGGACTTGAGCTCCAGACCTTCGTAGGAACCTCCAGGGACGCAGGGGCAGCAGTGGAAGGCCTGTTTGAAACCGGCACGGAACCTGTGGTGGAGAAAAAACAGTCAGTGGCCTCCAGGTGGAGCTCATCAGCTCTCAGTTTTTAAAAATGTCGCATTTGAGGTCTAGAAAAATCAGTTTTCGTCAGTCAACGGAACAGGTTGCGCCCCCTCCTGGCTGCAGGAATCAGCACCAGAGCCTGACGGACCCCCACCTGTCGTTGAGGCAGCAGTAGATGATGGGGTTGTACATGGTGGAGCTCATGGCCAGCCACATGATGGCCAGGTAGAACTGCTGCACGAAGCGTTCCTCCAACATGTCGGGGAAGAACTGGTGCAGCAGGAAGTAGACGTGGTAGGGCAGCCAGCAGATGGCGAAGGTGCACACCACCACAATCATCATCTTCACCACCTGTCAGATACACCTTCACCATCATCATCATCATCATCATCATCATCATCATCATCATCATCATCATCCTCCAGGCTGCACCTGGATCTCCTGGTAGCAGGTTGGCTGGAGTTCAGTGGAGGCCCACCACTGCTTGCTTCTCATTGGCTCTCCTCATCCCAACCATACAAAGCTTTCTTTTTCAAACTCACAGATTGGGGGCAGTAGAGAGCAGCCAGTGGTGCAGAGGTTCCTACCTTCCTCTTGGCGCTCAGCTGCTCCCTGTAGCGGTCCGAGGAGTCTCCTGGGATCTCACTGGCCCACAGCGTCAGGCCCACCACCAGGTAGGCGCAGCCCATCACCAGCAGGGGGAGGAAGTAGATCAGCACGGCCACACACACGTAGTACCTGCAGGAGGAGAGGAAGCGCCAGGTGGAGGGAGGCTGGTTCTCAGCAGGTGAGCTCCACAGCGACCTCCAGAGGCCACAAACTTTTCTAATTGACTCGAACGCTACGTATAAAAAGCTCATTTCTGTTTGTCGTCTCATGTGATTTCCTAATTGGATCAGCGGCCTGAGAAAAGCTCTTAGAAAAGCCATTTAGCGGCTGGTGAAGAAGACGATCAATGGTATTGATCTCCAGGTCAGTGTGGTGGGAGGAGCCGAGGCCCAGTGATGAAGGTCCAGTTGTCACATCCCAGAGCAGGTCCGCAGATCTTCTCTGGAGCAGCGACAGCCACTCTTCAGACACAAAACACCACCGCAACACATACAAAACAGACAGACACAAACATCACCGGCCAGAGGCCTGTGTGTGTTTGTCAGCATCTTTCCTGGCGTTGTGTTGTGTTGCGTTACGTCGTGTTCTGACATCGGACACACAGGGACCATCAGGTCATTTCCTCTGCAATCAGCCGCAATTATGCTAATCCCAGTGAGAGTATAGAGAAGACCGCGCACACACACACACACACACACACACACACACACACACACAGAGGGCAGTGGAGGCTCTCTGAAGGCCCTATTAGCTCAGGATGGATGTCTGAAGCTCCGTGTGCCTGCAGCACCGTTAATCACTCAGGGTCTGCAGACACCATTCTGATTGGAGGATGACGACCTCAGGCCCCTCCCTCTACGACGCCGTGGCTTCACAACCTTCCGACAGACATTGGACCATGCAGCGCCCCCTGGCTTCCACTGTCAACAGGTTCACAACTCATCACTGAGTGATGGTCTCTTGCCGCTTGTCTGTCAGCGCTGACTCCAGGGTGGCCCAGCTGACAGACAGGCCACGCCCACCCGCCTCGGTCATCTGACCGCTAGTGACCCCTAGTGGCCCTGCAGACAGTGAAGCCTGTGAGGAGTTCCTTCAACCGGACGCCTCCACACAGCCAATCAGCTCAAGGGTTGACTATCACTGCTCTCATCTGCATGATTGAAGTGTGTGTGTGTGTGTGTGTGTGTGTGTGTGTGTGTGTGTGTGTGTGAGGTGTTGGACAAAGTTGGCAGCTGAAGGACTCCACCGTCTCACTGTCGACCAGCAAGATTCCTCCTCTGCCAGTAGAGGCCACTTGGTGGGAGGAGCAGCACTCCAGTGGTGGTGGGTGGGCGGAGTTTCACTCAGCGCCTCAGTTTACAAGCTGGCGTCAGCGGCTTCCTGGTTGTGTTGCAATTGTTCAAGCAGTCTGAGGACCAGAACAAATGAACAACAACAGATCGAGAGGAAGAGGAGGAAAGATCCTGGATGAGGTCACGGTTCCGATCAGCTGCTGCTGCTGCTGCTGCTGCTGCTGCTGCTGCTGCTGCTGCTGCTGCTGCTGCTGCTGCTGCTGCCGCTGCTGCTGCCGCCGCTGCTGAATACTAAACATTGTGCAACAGAATGATATGCGTGGTGTTCTGGAATTTCACAAAAAAGAGGCGGGGCTTGTGTTGTGTGTGATCAATCAGCCAGTTTTCAGGCCGGGTGACAGCGAGGTCGACGCACCGCAGCTTCTGTTCCCCGGAGCAGCATCCATCAGCGGAGGCTGGAGGTGAACCTGTCGGAGGAGACACTCCGCAGCCTGCTGCAGGACCGCTGGAAAGAATTCAGGGGGCCGTGGAGACGGAGAAGGAGCCGCCACACTCGCCGACATCGGCCCAAAACACTAAATATAGACTCCACTTCTTCTCCAGCTAAGGCAACCTGGACGTCCTTTTTATCATCCCTGCGTGAGGTTTCCTGAAGGTTTCCAGGCCGGTTCTCAGGCCAGTGCCTTGTTTGGAACCAGTTCCTCCAGAGTTCCTCCTCAGCCAGAGGACCAGTGGCACGAGGTCTCAGCAAGAGGTCCAGAGGGACCAGAGAGCTTCTCAGCAGAAGAAGCCGGAGAAGCTTCCAGCACCACGAGGACAATCTAGACTTGATTAGCTGATGACTGAGCAGGAAACAGGAAGTTCTCCTCCAGCAGCTGCCTGCCTGTGTGTGGGCGGAGCTCCAACCGTCCTGGTCACCATCCGCGTCCAGCCTGCCGTTTGGAATGCACCCCGACACACCAGGACACATCAGCAGTTCAGAGCTGTGTGTGTGTGTGTGTGTGTGTGTGTGTGTGTGTGTGTGTGTGTGTGTGTCTGGTTTCAAGCCTTTTCAAGCCCTGGGGCTCCCTGCAGGTTTCTCCAGGCACCTGTTACCCTCCCAGAGGGCTGTGATTGGAGGAACCTGATCAGGTGGCCACTGGCTGATTAAGAGCTGTGATGAGAGCAGCCGGCGACACGCACATCATCAACACACACAACACAACAAGAACAACAACCACAACAACACATTCCACAGAGGAGGGAGACAAGAAAAAAGCTGAAGGAGAGAGAGAGAGAGAGAGAGAGAGAGAGAGAGAGAGAGAGAGAGAGAGAGAGAGAGAGAGAGAGAGAGAGAGAGAGAGAGAGAGAGAGAGAGAGAGTGTGTGTGTGTGTGTGTGTGGAGGAGGCGGAGCTACAGCCAGAGTTAAGGGAACTGCTGCAGCTGCTGCAGATTCTGTCTGGACACTGGTGTAGTTAGACTCCTCCCACAGTGACCCCTCCCACCAATAGGAGGCCAGGGGCTCTGGCTGCGCTGACAAAGAAGGAATCTGATTGGTCCCGACTCGGAAACAGACAGACGGCTCCGAGTCCGTGAAGCAAATATCAAAACCTAAAACCCATCACAGCCGTTGATTTTTTTTTTTTAAATGACATCACAGATCATGTGATCTTTTTTTTTTTTAGATCGTGATTGGACGGTGAGGCTGCGACTGTTTCCAGCTGCCGCCTGCTCGTCCTCCACCTCCACCACCTCCTCATTCATCCCATCGTGGACCGCAGAGTCCGCAGCTCAGCGGAGAGAAGAAAGAAAAAAACCCTCCAGCAGTCAACAAGCCTGAGCGTGAACAGCGGCGCCCCCTAGGCGGACTCACATCTTCCTGAAGTCGCAGACGGCGTAGTCGGGCCAGTCGATGAAGCAGACCACGCGGTCGGGCAGCTGCGTGGTGGTGGAGTAGTAGTACTGGGGGAAGGCCAGCAGGAGCGCCAGCGTCCAGACCACGCCCACCACCACCTTGGTCTGGGTGGAGGACATGCGCTGCTTCAGCGGGTGGATGATGGCCACGTACCTGCAAGGGTTGACACTAGAAGTCAGACACAATATTTTTCTCACCCATGTCAATAATGACAACTATATTTTCTGA
Organism: Thamnaconus septentrionalis; assembly: GCA_009823395.1. Taxonomy (NCBI): domain Eukaryota; kingdom Metazoa; phylum Chordata; class Actinopteri; order Tetraodontiformes; family Monacanthidae; genus Thamnaconus; species Thamnaconus septentrionalis. Next base: position 565,176 of record CM020507.1, on the reverse strand, counting down.
TGTTGATATTTTACCACCATTCCACCTCCACACGTTTTATATCTTTGTATTTTTATTTTTTAATTATACAGCATAGCCCAGCAACGACATTTGGCTGCAGGAGAAGTCACTGCTGTGTTTTCTTTGCACTGACAGTAAAGACAGTGAGTCTAGAGGAAGACAGTGAGGCTGGCGGC